>NMRA01000204.1:4259-149477 GCA_002633005.1 Phoronis australis
TTTGTCATCGACTCACACGCGATTTCACAAGAACTTGAAAAGAGAGGCAACTGATTCCATCATCGGGGTGCCCTCCTTGAGTGGCCCTTAATTGAGAAAGAAGGATTTGAAGTAAAGAATAGGGACAGGTGTAGCTGTGGGTGTCATTAGCAGCAGCCCAGAGCTGGCGTGCGTTCAGTAGACGCTAGGACCTAGCCAAAAGCTAGTCCAGGTCACGTGTTCTTATTTAAAATACACGGCAATATCTCGCGTAATCTCGCAAAGTCTTGCTTTTAAGCTAGGTCCTAGCGTTACTGAACGGGAGGCTGGACTTTATATCAAACATTCGGCTAAAAATGGAAAAGAGAGCGATAGATGACTCCATTATCCATTGCCACTGAGAGAGGGGTCCCTCGAAGAAATAAAACAGCTTTGCAATCCCTAAAAAGTGTCTTCTGAATCAATTTGTTCTGGAAAATCTTTGCACAGCGTTTTTTTTTTTTTAGTCTTTTCCGAAGTATAGATGAATGCACTTTTCAAGTGAGCGCAAACGAAACACTGTAATTGTTTAAAACTGAGGACCCTCTCTAACAGAAATGCCTTGGCGTAGATCCAGCCCTTGTGTTTTTTTCCTGGATTATTCCTACCTGGGGTCACAAACCTTCCCTGTTTAGTGGTGGCGGTGCCCCCGCTTCTTAGTGCGTGTTGTTTACTGACGGCCATATTTCCTGTGGTCGGGTCACAACTTAATTTTGGCCAGCTGATCTATATTTGCATTTTTAGGAGAAAACACTGTTTTGATATCCAATCTATTTTTTACATGTAAGTGTTTACTTACATCTTGTTATTTTGTCAATTATGAAGTAAATCGGTTGAGCATTCCCCGGGTTGAAATAGGGTGTGCTGCTACCTATGGGCAGTAGTTTAGGTGTTGGTATGCTGTGCGTGAACTTGGAATTTTGCTTGATCTCAAGATTGCGTATGCGTGAACCTGGAATTGAATATTCATTAGGGCTATCAGGTGAAATTTTTTGTTCTGTGTGAAGTTTTGTAATTTTTGGCTTCACGGTCACCCATATCTCCTTTACCGTAACTTGTGTCAAAGAATCACGTGAATGATTAAATCAATCATTGTTTGGAGAATAAGATCGCCAATAGTTGGAAAAACGTTGATGAAAATTTACTATATTTTATTAACAAGTATTTTAATTAGTGCAGTGAAATTTTTAACAACGTGAACGTGATTATTTGAGTGAAAGTGTCAAATTTCCTCGTGCATTCCAAGTTTCACGCATACGCGATCTTGAGACTAACTTATTACAGCAGCAGGTATTCCTCATGGGTATACTTGCCAACCGATAGTTTACACGAGGAACTAAAAAAGAATTTCCGTTTTGATGTTTTTAATTGATCCTTTGTTCTTGCGTCGCAGTAGGTGAAAAATGTCGGTCGACAGTGACAGTTACATTTCCTATGGCCAAGGTCACAAACTTTTTGGTCAAGTGGCATGGTCTGAATATTTAGCACAAAAGTCTGAAAGGGAGATGATTGCATTTTGGGTGTGTGTTAATATCCAACCTATTGTTCACATATAACTGGTCCTATATACGCTCTATTTAGTATGCTTTATATTAAAAAAAAACGTTGCGCGCTGCATCGCATTTCACAACCTGCTACGATTGAATGCTTCTAAATTNAACGCAAAATCCTGGATCCGACCCTGACAATTGGCAATTACCACAGTGCCTGGATTTTTATGACTGGGTAGCTGTCAATAACGCTAGGACTTTGCTAGAAAGGAGAGACTTCGCGAGAGTTCAGCAAGAGCACGTGATTTTGGCTAGACCTTTCGCGCCGCGAGACGACTACTGAACTCTACCCCTTATGGCTGGGAGGCGACACTCGCTGCCTGTTAGTAGCAACTTTCTTTCCCGCCCGTTTTAGACTCTGCGGACGACTAAAAACTAAACCCGGTATTGAAACTGAACAGCTGAAAAAAATTCAGTTAATTACAACAAAATAAAAGATAAATAGTTATTGTTCCTTTGTGGATGAGTTCCAACGCCTATTTTGTAACAAGCCTGATCAACACAGTGGGCTGACTTTTCCTATACACCACTGATTGTCAGATTTCAATTGAAATCGGGGGGTCATGTCATAGGAAATCGTATTTCTATGGCAAGGCCATCTCCTGTACGTCCACGGGTGATATATTGCCCAAGGGCAGTAACTGTGATGAATTTGTGATTTTTTGGCGGCATCTTACACGACACTCTTTATTTCTTCTGCTAGTTCTTGTTTGGGGCTGTAGTATTTGATCGAAACGCAAGTTGCGCGTTTGAATCTTTATTTTTACTCGAAGTACATTAGACCCATAAGTATTGTCGCTTTATCTATGATTAGAGACCCTATCGCGTCTACTGTGTTTGATGCTTTGGTCATTTGTTTTGATCGGATGTTTTGCAATTTGTTCATAATTATTCCCTCTTCAAGTCAGCATAAGACGTGATTGCTGATACAATTTTAATGCACCAGTTGACCGAGACGTGCAAAAGCACGGTGCGCCAATGGATTTTTTGGCGCCAATGACGCGAAGCGCGGCCCTAAAAATGTCCTCCTCGATACTATAAAAAAGCCCCTGTGGCAGCTACGTCAGCGCTCGGCGTTCCTCTTGTTTCACTGAACAACAGAACGTCGTCTTCATATCGTACAAAGTCATCTTACACACACCATGCATACACCGAATTTCACTGGTAAAACTAAGTTCAAGAGGGCATTTCATGTTTAGATCCCTTCCTTTGGAATCAACTGCAGTGTGACGTCTGGAACTATTCGAGATGAAAATCATTCAGGAAGAAAATACTAACCCTTGTTTTTGAAGAAGAATATTGCGTTTAGTACCTCTTGGCCACAAATTGTATGGCCCTCTGCACTCCGTTAACCTTAAAGAGGCATGGAACGCGAAAGCTCGTCAAAAATATCTTTTAAACAATTCCTGACGAGAGTTCCATCTCCATGGGTAATTCAATTTCCCCTGTGAGGAAATTTCCATAAAAAATCACAAAACCGTGAAATTTTGCGACTTTAAAAATGCTTTGACTTTTCATTGCGGCGTAAACTAACTTTTAATGGCATGAAGTAATTATTTGTGGCGTAAATCAGAGTTAATTTACGTGCATTAATTATGCACGTAAACTTTACACCGCAGGTAATTACTGTACAACGCAAGTAATTACTTTACGCCGTTATAACTTAGTTTACGCCGAATATAACTAATATAGGCCGTTCATAATTAATTTACACTTCTTACAAGAATTAATTCGCGAACGTAATTTATGTGCATAACGTTCACCCAAATTGGCCAACGATGAACCTAGTCAGGTAGCCAAATGAAATGTGAGGTTGCCATGTACGACCCCAGTCCAGCGTGCACAGAAATCGTTGCCCCTGTTTCACAGTGACATCAAGACCTCGTTAAAAAGCAAGAATTCGCGAGATTGCGTGAGGTATTACCGCGTATTTTAAAATGAGAACACTTGAATTTGGCTAGATTTTAGCAAGGTCCTAGCGGGTAGGCTAGGTCATAGTCTACCCACAGATCTTGCCCCGGGCCATTTTTACCCGGCCGAACAATATTCCGAATCGTCTGTTTACTAAGCCTATTATCGTGTTATGATGTAAGCGCTTAGGCAGCCGTTCAGTAACGCTATCCTCGATAAAAAGCAAGATTTCGCGAAGTTACGTTTGATATTGTCGTGTATTTTAAATCATTGAAAATGAGAACACGTGATTATCATGGTTAGATTTTAGCGAGGTTCTAATGTTACTCAACTCTACCCTGCCTTCCCAAGGCTAACACTCTGACGTCACTGATAGCGTGTGAACTGATGGTCTGTGCAGGAGTAGCCGAGTCATGATTAGCTGACTGCTGTGCTGGGAAATGCACTGATTGAAGTAAACGGAGCAATTGTTAACCGAAGGTAATGAATATACGAAAACTGTAAGTTATTAGTTTGGAACTCAACGCAAACTTTCAAAACAATTAATCCGTGGGGAATTATGACTTTGAGGGAGCGGCGACTTCGTGGCGACTTGAGATTTTTCCAGGTCGCCAACTGGAGCGTTGTCTACACTTATAGCCAGGTCGCTTTAAGTTATAAATTTAAGTCTAATGAAGGTTTTGCTTTAACTCAGGTGCCATCAGTAGGCCTAGTGCTTGAAGACCATGTTGAGACCGCCGATCCACGTACTGTACTGCCGGTGTTGCAAGCAGTTCTCGCTGGAATCATGAGCTGAAGTAGACAGTGACCAGCTGTCCCTAGCTCAACTACAGACGGCAAAGATACTATATTCCAAGATGGCCGTCCTAGTGTAATTTGCCTGGTCACACATTTTGGAACAGCGCTACCTATTAGCTGGAGACTAAGTTGTATTCGGAGACCCTCAAACCAGGTCTGATCCTGTGGTGAAGATTGTAACTAACTTGAATAAAAACAGGTTTTTTAGACATAAATCCAATTTTGATGAATTATGTTTATAATTTACTTGAGGAAAACATAATTTTTGATGATGTTATGGCCAATACGATAATTATTGTGATGCAATAACACTAGAATGAAACAAAATGCCATTCAAATGAATAACAAAATTTTTCAGATCCCTTTGTAAGCATAGCAATACAATACAATATTAATCTTGAGGAAACATCATTTGTATTAACGTGGAAGTTTATGCAATTATGATAATATTTAATTATTATAATATTTAACTGTAATTGACTTAAGACTTTGCCAGGGCTATATGAAAGCAACCGCCTGAATTCAATAGAATGACATTTTCCACATGGTTTTCTAAGTATAGCTACAGAATCAAGTAAATACAACAGTAATTTATATACTATTTTAGCATAATATTTTATCATATCTTACGTAATATTTTTATCATAGATCTTGTTGCTGAAAGACACGGAATAAAATAAATGTGAATAATAAATAGTACTCACTACATAAACAAAAGTAGAGTAATAATAAATACGAGCATGTTTATCAACATCATTTTTTATTCTAATTTTGTAACACATCAGTTCAAAAGACATTACAAGCACTGTAATTTTAACACACAATTGATAAATTGTATGAAAACAACATTCTATGTTTAAAATATATTATACAATACATGTCAATACAGATATTTCAGCTAAGAGACCTAGCACTTCTACTTTACTAAAGTTCTGGAATAACTGCAATAAATTTGATTTTGCCAACATTTCAATAATTGTCAGGGATAATGTATGTGGTTTGAGGGAACATACACCACCATCCGGTACAATGAAAATGTTACCAAGAAAACTTTTCCCACTTATACCGCATATAATTAGTCTACTTCAGACTAATCAATCAATGTTATATATGACTATTGACCATTTCATATGAAGACAATGGCATCAATACAATTCCTTGGGCATTAACCTCAAACTGTATCTCAGGGTAAATGCGAATCCCCAAAGTTATCAAAAAATATATAGTTTAACAGGTTCACGGTAGCCCTTAATTTTAAGTTTTGCAATTTAAACACGCTCTGCTTGGGTCTTCACCAGGACTAATACAATAGTATCATAGCAACTCTGATGTCACATAGACATGCCCCTTAAAAGATACTTCAAAGAGATCGAGTTTTGACAGACAAAAAATGAGACCAATTTCCACAAATAGTTAGTATGAAAGACACACATTTTGATAGGTTGTGGAGTATAGCAAGTACATGCACGTGCACTCAGCCTAAAAAAATGGGGTCTCGAATTTTTGAGAGTGTGTACCTATAACTAAGAAAAGATTGCTGGAAGTGGACTTTGTCTCATTCTACCTTTTTCGGAGTTTTTGTTTCTCTGGGGCAAACCTTTTTGTCCATTACGCCAAATAGGGGGGGGGGGCTCGTTCGAGCCATATGGCCCAGAGCCCACTGGATGTGGGCATGGGAAACAAGCTGTGTGGGTACAGTGCAATGGATCAAAGAAGAAAGAAGTTGTTTAGGGTACATATTCTTCAGCAAGATAGCCGGAGGCACGCATATCCTGTGATATGCAGAGTAGTGCCTGAGAACTTGATACTAACACATCAAATCAGACTGTTTACACTAAAACAACAGTTTCTTATTTTTGTTGATTAGTGAATTGTTCCTCTTGGATATGGCGGCTACACAATCACAGGTTATGTAACTCTTCTAAGGGTTTACCTGCTAGGTCAGATCTATGCATACTCTGCACGGCCCAACTCGCACAACTAAAGAAATAGTCTACACACCAACAAGCAACATCATTACAATGTGCAATCTTGCAAACATTCTCCACTAAACCTGGCCATGTAAGTGCTATCTCACCCCAGTTTTCACACAGTAAACAAGGCCAGCTGACCAGGACACTGGGACCCTGACCCTGTAACCTGAACTGTAGACTACACACAGCTGATACAACTCCACTTCAATTTTGTTACATTCCTGGCAGAAGATGTGCAGCCACTACTGAATGAGTCTCGTACGGCCATGCTGTGGGCCTCAGTGCTGTCAACTGCTAGTAATCCCTAATAGGTAGGCCTGCTACTGTTCTTATTCCACTGCAGTACTGACTCCTGTTCTCCGATCAGCACTTGCCAGTAGTAGTATGGAATATATAATGAATATACACTTACCTCTCCTTATATTTAGGCAAGCGAAACAAAGTATTTTGTAAGCACCAGGGGACACACTGGCATATTTAAAGTCATCCATGTTATTATGCTGTATTTGAGCGCCTTCCAGAAGGTGGTGCTACTTGTAACGCTGTGACGTATTTAGGTCATAAGTCGGAGATCTTAGGTAACTATAAAATCTTTGCAGACGGTGGTCACTGAAGCTGAAGGCCGACTGCAGAGGCACCTGTTGGTTTCTGACAAAACGAAAAGCCCACGTTGTTGCCCACGGTCACTCTTTCTCTTGAGTAGGGTGGAAGAACAACGACACATTTGTTACATGCGAAGATGTGGTTGACATTAAACTTGACTGCATTGAATGAATAGACCTCTTTTCATCTCTGGAGAACAGACAACCCCTGTCTTGGCTGCAACAGCACTCTTCCAACTCTGCATTTCTTCCCCTGGTACAAAGCTGTAGTCTTCAGCTGGCTGGCTACATTTCCTCCAGCACTCTGTCACAGGATATGCTTAACCCATTCTCACGAAGAACTCCACCAGCGTCCACTTTCTGGTGTGTGCAATGAAAGCCCAACAAGACATGCCAATGTGGCGGGGTAGACTAAGGTATCTACCATTCCTTTGAATGTTGATGGATAACAACACCTGCTTTTAGATGCAACACTGAGAAATGTGACATTTCTGGTCTTGTGTTAGCCTACAAAGCTGAGTTATTGGTATTAGATACCAGCCCCCTATATAATTTCTGACCAGTGCATGAACCTTTGAACTAGGCAGCACATTTTTAACTAACTTGATTTTTGGTCAGCGAGTAAAGATTATTCAAGCTCGATTTAAATTAAAGTCAGTTATTTAATCTATTAATTTATTTCAAATAACAAGTGTAATACATGCTCTTCATGAACAGCACTTTTGAGTTGAATTAATCTTCAATTTTAGATTTTAAGTGGAAAGTTAAATATTTTAAGACCAAAATTAAATAAATTGCTCCATATGTGAGATTACGTTTGGGTTGAGACTACAGACTGTAGAACTTAAGCTAAAATGCCAATCTTATTTTTTCAATTTCCATCTGTCTGAATGGTTCCTGTATTTGCAACAACATTTTTGGCCTTCATGTTATCAAGGAAGTCCTTGTAAAATGACCGGACTTGCAGAGGCCATTTGGGTGGACTGTCTTCACTCAAAATAACTCCAAGAAACCACTGGATACCGTCTGCAGCAACCACTCCCCATCACTGCAAATGTGCCCACACAGTTTCAACTCCAGACAAAAGCGGTTTCATAGGCGGGACCCCTCTTTTTAAAAAAATCCCTGGTCCGACCTCCCTTTTAAAAAATCCTGGATCCATGGGTTTCTTAGATCAGATAACAACCTAGTCTATTATAATACCTCGCCATCCTTTGATAGAGCTTGGCAAGTTATAGACCTATTATCTACCACAGTTAAGTCCCTCAAGGTCACTAAAACAGAAACAATAACATCGTTTTTGGCTAATTATCCATCGTATTTCCTCGAAAAATGTGATTCCAACAAAATTTCTTGAGGAATTCAAATTCAGAGGCCAAAGACATTGAAAAATCACTAGTTTTAGTCCATGAATAATTTAATTCAACCAGTAGTTTATTACCCCGAAGTCATCACAGTGTGGCAACTGCGCTCCTCCACACAAAAGAAGCTCGCTTTTCTTCTGACATCGAACTAAAAGACTCCGAATATCGCGAGCTACATGTACAAATCTATTGGCAAAGATTACACAGCTGCAGTATAGGTCACAGTTCTAATGCTTAGTCCGCAATTGCCATCAAACCTGGCGCACTCATTTTTAGGGAGCTGCCAAGATCCTGATTGTGACTTTAGAGCTTATTGGTTAGTGGCCATCATCTTGAAATAGCTGCCATTTTTGAAGTTTTACGTGGCTAACATTGTTTTATTAAAGTGTGCATTATCATGGTGGATATAGATACCAATTTTGAGTAACGATTCCTCAGCGTTCTGCAGTCGGTAGTCTGCCCCACTGATAATTTAGACTATGATCACAAAAGTATACATATGTGTCAGTCAAAGTTCGATGTTAAGTCTACATCTGAAAACACCAAAGACAGGGGATTAGTACTTAAAGGTATGTAGACACTACCACCATCTCAGCTGGCCCCAATGGAGACGAGCTAGCTCCATCCCATAGACCCTCCATATGCTGAAAGCTTTTCGGTGAATTTGCCTCACACAGATTAACCCATCAAAGTTATGTTGAAGTAGCTTCTGTGGATAGAGGGACACCCTAGGAGGCCTAATTCCGGCTTTAACTTTTCTCACCTGAGACGTGAGTACTTGTTGGAGGTGGCATGTATATGGAGGGCCTAAGGGTGGCCACCGTCTTTATTGGGGTGGTACTGTCCGTTAGGTACGCTGTATATTCTTTTTTGTGATTCAGGTATTCCAGTCTTCCACAACATGCACGCTTCTAGTAAACTCGCCTTCCAGATGGCGAAGTGTCACTTTCAACGACACTTCTCCGCCTCTTCTAGACTGGCAGATTTCAATCGTCCTATTTCGGGTAAAGATGCGCCTCGCTCAGGAGGTATTGCTTCGATGTTTCGCCTACCCATACAAGACAAGTTGGATGCCAAAGGTACGTGTATTGCTATTCTAGGAAAAGAAAGTTCTGTTGTCGAATGTCGCACGTTAGTTGTTTTTAAAATCTAAATGACAGAAAGGCAACTGTAGTCATTTATTATCATGTTGGAATTTGTGGGCTAGTCATTGCTCAGTACGTGGTATCAGATTCATGGGATTTGGAGTATATTGTTGAAAAAGACCAACTAGATAATTTAAAGTCACAAAAGCCCCCTATCTTTGTTTTACTTCTGTTGACGAACATGCGAGTCTCCTGCTTTTGTTTCTATGCTACTCAGGTTTGGATGCTTGCTTTGTTGGCATACCACTGGATATAGGAACGTCCAATCGGTCTGGTACCCGACTCGGACCAAGGCAAATACGCACAGAGTCGGTACTTATTCGAGAAGTGAATATGGACACAGGTTGGTACCGCTTATCTCAACGCATTCAGCTGTTAATAAAGTGAACTCATAATGAGTACCCATCAAACATTTCTAGTCTTTTGCAGCTGTCTGTATGAATGTGGTTTTATGCATATCAGCCAATAGGAATTCAATTTTTCATTATACAGTAGACACAGCCATGTGTAATCAAAAGTCAAATATTCACATACCCTGTCTTCGATTAAACGACCACTTACTCCTATGAAAATTAGTTGACTTTTACGACATGTGTACAATTAAAATAGGTGTTGAAATGCCGTTCTGTTACCAACAGTTAAAAAAATCAGGTAAAATAGTATAGTGTAAAAAATCTATTAAATGTTCCCTAAGCTTCGAGCAAAACTTTGTATCAAGCGTACGATACAAAGTGCTGAATAGAAAGTGTATAGAAGACCATGTGTTTTGGTCAGTTGTGCATTTTGTTAGTGAAACATCTATGCAGGCGTTGAAAGAACATGCAAATGTTCTTCAGTACAGTTTTCAATTGTAAAACTTTCTGTCTGCAAACATTTCAGGCGCCATGCCGTTTCAGAGCCTGCAGAGCGCCGATGTGGGTGACATTCCTTTGAATCTTTTTAACCTTCCAAAAGCGATTGGTGATATTCGCAACGGCATTTCAAAGATTACTTCGCAGGACTGCATACCACTAGTGCTTGGTGGCGATCACACGCTCACATATCCAGTGCTACAAGCTATAAAGGTTTGTAGAATATATAAAGCAAATTGGAATATTTGCTGGTTCATGAACTTGATACCGGGAGCGGCAAACAAGACTCTTTCAAGGATGTCTATTCCAGTTTTTGATCAAAACTGTAGCTTTTCTTGGTTTAGTTTAGAAAAAAGAAGGCGGATTGTTGAACCGGCTTACACCTTAAGAGTTAAACATGTAAAATATTGTAAGAATGTACCGAGGCATAAAATTAACTTAGTGGCCCGTCTTCCATCAGGCTCTGCCTCTGCAACAGTAGAGTGAAGAGCGTCCTGTATCACCCTTGGCAGCGACAAAATGTATATGTTGGTCAGTTAAAGTTCCAAGCCACCGCTCTCGATGACATAAATGCTAACCCTTTAACTCTTGAGTAAGACCGTTTATCCCTACAACACCGAACCTGGTTTCTTGCTTAACCAAGAGAACACCTGATGGCCTTAATAAGTTTGTATTTTAGGCCTATTTCTGGTAAGGCAGTGTCAGTCCTCGTGAAGCATGAGAATGTGTCAATGTTGTTTCGGAAGCACAACAACGTATAGTTATGTCTTTGGAGAAATGTTTTGACAGGTGGTAAAAATTTCATCCGTAGTGTATTCGAATTACGCGAAAAACTTTTGAGTGATCGTGTACGTGTTGTGGCGTCATTAAATCTCGTTTGTAATCACAAGGATGTCAATTTTGGGAAAACGGAGCAGAGAATTTTCAGTTTTCTTGTGTGTTGGTAGGCTGTTTTGGTATTCATTGTCAGGCAAAACATGGTCCTGTGGGCCTGATTCACGTGGATGCTCATTCCGACACTAGCGACCAGATGTTTGGAGAGAAGATCACCCACGGTACGCCGTTCCGACGTGCCGTAGAAGAAGGGCTACTTGACTGTCAGCGTGTGGTGCAGATAGGTCTTCGTGGGTCAACGTATGGGTCGGACGACTTTGACTTCGCGAAGAATGCAGTGAGTAGTCAAACAAAGCACTTATGTTCGGTTCCATATGCTCAAAGCCACATTTGTCTGTTTTGCATGGTAGTGTTACGACAAGTATCCTAGACGAGGATCTAAGACAAATTTTGCATACACAGGCTGCCCCTGCAAAATGGTCCAACAGATTTGTAGTTTTAATAAAGCCCAACACAGAAAAGATATTATTATTGAGATACACTGTTAATGTCATTTCGTTTCATTTCCGCACCCATTCGAGTTCGGCCCATTTTTGAAAAATATAAATTACTAGTGAAATCTTTTAGTTTCACTCTTGAAAACTTCGGAATTTTCATGGGATCTTACGAGGACATACAATTGACGATTTCACTGCAATGAAGTGCAATATGCATTCGATATGATCAGCTCCAAAAAGTCGAGCTTGCCCCAGTGACCACTAGCCAAGTAAATAGTTAAGTTACCCCTACCGAGCAATAAAGTCATACCGTTCTTAGGGTTTCAGAGTGATACCAGCAAAGGAATGTTGGCACAAGTCTCTGGTTCCTTTAATGGACGAAGTTAGACAGCAAATGGGGGAAGGGCCAGTGTACATCAGTTTTGACATCGATGCCTTGGACCCAGCTTTCGCTCCAGGGACAGGTACTCCCGAGGTGGGAGGACTCACCTCTATTCAAGGACTGGAAATCGTGAGAGGATGTCGCGGTTTGAACGTCATCGGAGGCGACGTTGTTGAGGTACATAGCTCTTTAGTTTCAACTTTTGGTTGTTTGGTTGAAGAGACATTTCTGAATCACTAGGAACGTTTCTGTTCTTTTATGGAACCCATTCCTTTATTATCACTACTTGAGAATATAGAACTAGTCTCGTCAATGGAAAGTTAACACAAAGGTAGGCACATTGTAGAAATTACAACCCCTTATGTACTTACGTTCAGCTGTTCAGTATCGTTCAATTGTAGCGTCCATTTCATTGGCAAAGCATCAATAAGAATTCTCTACTTAATTGCACTCAATTTGAAAATATTGAAATTGCCTTGAAACTACATTATTTTAAAATACGGTTTGACTAAATTGGTTGGGGTCAAAATCCGTTTTGAAAAGCTTATAACCAAGATGAAGGAAAGGATATCTTAACAGAAAGTAAGTACCTTTTTAAAGTCCCACACAGGATTAGTTAGGCCAAACTGAAATACTTCACTTATGTGTAGTCAATCAAGTTCAGTTAACCGCTATGAATCCTGCCGTTTAAGCACTATTCGGTGCTTATAGTTATATGTATTAAAATTAGAAATGATAACATACAAAACAAAAGCATTCCAACCCGCATGACAATGCATTTTTTGATGAACAAACTACTGTCAAAAGCTTTTCATATCTACAGGTGTCACCAATGTATGACGTCGGAGGCAGGACAGCACTAATGGCGGCCAATCTTATGTTCGAAATGCTGTGCGTACTACCTGGGGTGAAATATTCACATTAACAATTGACCTAGGACGCCAGGCGGCTTAACTGACCTATTAGAACGCATCATTCTTGACACACCTTCGTTTCCAAGCTGCCATTTTACCCGACAAACAACACGTTGCCGCGTAAAACTTATTGCTTGTTTGTCGACAATTCGCAAGGGGGCGGAGCTTGCAATAGGTTAACTGTAGTCATCGATCACTTTCGAGGCAGAAGGAAGTAACTTTTAGGAGACGAAACCCACCTGGCCCTCCTGCTGAGTCTGCTATATTCAGTTTTGTCATCGTTACAAGAGATTAAATAAAAACTGAATTGACACTTTTCAGTGCACTACTCACTTTAAATACCCATCATGGCAAATAAGGTTAAACCAAAACTCAATTGCATCAAGGAAACAGAGGTGAATCCTACGACTAAACCAACAGTGAACTCAATCAGTTGTTGTTAATTGACATGTTCAAATAGGAACAGTGAATGCTTACAACAACAATAAAAAAGAAATACTTCCACCTCAAAACATGAATCAAAACAATCCTTTAAACGATGTACAAGGATCTTTTACATTACCAATTCAATCAAAAGTACGGAGAATGAAAGCTTGGTACTAATGTTCCCCACTAACGGTAAATTTACAGGAAAAATTATCGAATTAGAAAGATATTTTTGTTTCGAGGTGCAATCAAAGAAGGAAAACCATAACACTGTTCATTGTGAGACTCCTCAATTTAAAGTAAGTAATTGTGTAGTACATAGAATTTTCTGCTGTTAATACCATTGTTTCAAAACTGCAGAAAGTTATATTTNAGTTTGAGATTCATAGATCCTTATAAATGAAAAAATGTTCATTGAAATTATAGACACATGGTGAACAGAGACACCTGGTGGCTGCCAAAAGTATTGCTCACAGGCTACTTTAGTTTTTGACAATATTGGACAAGACAACTAGTTCTTGTCCGTCAGTCATCTAAGTTCTTAACAGGTCCTCCTGGAGGCAATTTGTTTGAAAGTGTTGGATTTTATATTTTGACCTATTAAAAATAATTAAAAAATTATGGGTCATGGGTTGGAGAAATAAATGAAAAATACGGGCGGTGGGTATGAAATAAAAGTGCCTTCCCCCCCCTCCCATACAGATTTTGCTGGAACGGCCCTTAGTAAGTCCTTAACAGAACATGAATATCAGAATAATTGAAGTGATGATTTGACCACACTAGATTCAGGTCACAATACTAGTACCCAACACACTGAAGTATTTAGTACGAAGGGTCATGTGCATTGCCTTAAAGGGGAAAAGCAACCGTTTTTGATACAACCAACAAGATCCCGGATTATCTTCAGACGTTTTGCGTGTTACTTACCGTTCCCTTGGTATTTTCTACAGGACTTGGAAAGACCAATGACAAAAAGAGGAAAATTTTCCAGGTGATGCATCGTTCCACTAATAAATAAACTTGTGTGATGAGGATATTTTTGTGTTGTAAAATTTAATTGAAATAAAAGTTTTTGCATGAATAAAGTCAAAATAATGATAAAAAGATAAGAAAAAGAGTAAACTGGAAATTAAATAAGGTAAGGGGAAATCAAAACCAAAGAGGAAATCCTCTCAAAAGGAAAATTCCAAGCTCCGTTTCTATCCATGGAAGAATAGAAAGGGATTTAAACAGTCCAACAAAAGTCCCGTTAAGACATCAACTTTTGGCCCGGTGCAACTGACATGGAGCAAATTGACCCGTGTCAAGAGGCCGTTTACACACACAACTCACTAACCGTGGCAAGACGGAAATTAAATGCTGGAGAGACTGGATTGCACATGGGCAGGTTTACAAATGACGAGAGTTGCAGAGAGTAGGTCATTGCACAAGCGCAGTAGAGACGATCCTTTCCGCCTTGCTCCAGTTTTGCGTTTAGACTTATAATTGACACAGCGCCAGATGTTCGGGCGCAAGTTACTCTACCTCACAAACGGGTGGCAAAAATTTGTCATCGCAGTGTCAATTTGCTCCGTGTCAGTCCGTTTACACACTGGAACAACTTGTTCTGTGTCAGCTGATCCGTGTCAACTTTGTAAGTGTAAACGGCACTAAAGAGCCTGCTTCTGCATTCACTTCCACTGAGCAAACACGAATGACCAGACACAGACTGTGTTCAATAGTGAGATGGGCATCGATTGCTCGGTGGAAGCAAATGTAAAACAAATAGCGGTATGCAGGCTTTCGATGCGACTTCCACATCAAATTCTTTTGTTCCATTGAAAGTACATACTGACCAGGGAAACAGAAATTAATACAGAAAAATTTATCCTCCAGCTTGCCAGGGATACACGTATTTTTACTGAATGTAACCTTCAAAATGGTCGTGTGCATAATGCTGTAAAGGTCCCAGTCACGGGTTGCACCAAACCTAGGTACGCGTGTATCCTGTACGTTGCTGCACGTCAAACCTGCTGCAGTGTTGGCAACGGTGTACTGTCAATTTAAGAAGGGACCCATTCAAATTGATATTAAAGCTTCTATTTCAAATGGTAATTAAAAGAATTGAGATCCTTAAATGTACTTGGTAAAAAATCGTGAAACTAACAATTACCGAAAGTGACGATTTACAGTATATGTCCGAAACTGATGAACAAAAATAACTTGAAGAATTTTTTTCTTGTCCAAATGGTGAGTGTGTATGACATCGGTGATATTTTGTTGTATATTGTGTAGCAACGAATAACTAGATTAGCAAACAATTCAATCTATTTTGTAATTTTGTCTGTGACAGCACATGTTACAACATTATGCAGACCACACACCATCATACAGAAAAAGCAAATGGATAACAAGTATGAACCAGTCAAGCATTAAATGATAAACCACAAACGATCGTACATTAAATGACATGTATTAATTACACAACTATACAATAAATACTTGATCAAGTTACACCTGGATTAGCCAAAACATTGAAAAACTATATTAAATGACTTACAAAATGATGAAAGTTAACTGAACATCCTTTTCTGAGTAAATGACTCTAGTATGTTCTTCAAAGGCTACCTGAAGTGTGATTGAAACTTTTCAACAATGGAACTATGCACAGTGACCTAATACAACTCTAAGCTACTCTAAACCCACCCTCTGCCAAAAACGCACCACCTTTGATTTGGACCACATACCACGAATCAAACTAATTGACCCATCACCAGGACCAATCAGAACGCAGCATTCTCGACACACCGTTTCCAAGCTGCCATTTGTTTGCCGACTTTTCGCAAGGGGGCGGAGCTTGCGATAGGTCAATTCTTTACTAGTTGATAAGTTCATTCTGGGCTTGCAAGGAACTGACAGCTGGACTGCATGCTCCTCGCATAAAACCCTATTTTTTGAACCTGGTATTGAGCCATGAGACATGACGTCACTGTTTCTGAATCCCAGAAATCACTCCAAATCAAGGTAAAACCCAACACTTAGTTTTTTGACACAAGTTGGATTCATGGCGCCTTTAACATAGACTAACAATCGAGGGTGCCAAGAGACGTGAATATTTTCCGTTCATGGTCAATAGGTGGCTCAATTATCAAATCACCTCAGAGATAAATAGCTGAAAATATTTCTAGCACTAAAGCAACCTTTAACAACAGGTGTCCCAGGTATCTAGCTGCACTTTGAACTATGACCTATATACACAACAGATCACTCTGAACAACACTATTTTGGCAAATCACAGAGAAAATACGATTTATGAGTGAGTCTGACAAATCAACAAGAGAATTTTCACAGGGAAATTTGTATTTACGATACTGATGTCAGATGATACCACTAAATAACTTTTAAAGCTTCATCCTAAGACAAACAAAGAACGTAACAAAAAAAACAAACACATCACCGTAGGCCTGTTTCAGCCAACATTCCGTTGTTCTGACGAAGCCTTGCCACCCAATAGGAATACGACCAGGGAATGAAATAATTGACAATGACAAGGGGTGATATACCCCTTCCTACTGGAGGACCATCCCCCTGCACCTGTGGCTGGTCGAGCTTCTCTGTGAAAACATATGTAGACACGTATCTGTACATTACCTACACATAAGAACTAGTCACTAAATATTTTCACATTATCTGTGATCCAGTTTATCACTAAGCGCCAAAAACTAACTCGTCCAGTTCCACAATCCCGATTCAGTCAAAAGTCACAACGTCTCTTCACTAAATTTTCCGTAACAAAACATCTTCAATCCACTTTTCAAATAATCCAGTGCCACTCAATTCATTATTCCCACAGTATACGTGATTCGGCCGTTAACTTCGAACCTCCCTGTCTTACATATTCATTCATGATCTGTGACACGCTACGTCTTCCATCCAATCATTTCAACCGTCCTTGTGAAGGCGCGCCGAGCTCCAGCACTCTTCCAAATGAATGTCACTTAAATCCGAACGCCTCGATGGCCTTCACTTTGAAATCGCTATCTTCTACTAAGGGTGGATTGTTAAATGTCAAGCACTGACTGGTGAATCCTTGGTAGAGGTCAGCATCCAGTCGCAGACCCTCACCATTCCTGTAAATTGAAAGGCAAATGACTAATTACCATGGCATTATTTGGAAATTGTATATTTCTTACCTTTCACGACCGAGTAGCATCATGAAATTCAAAATCTATCCATTGCATGACGTCATGTTTAAGAATTGCATCATAACACGTGATGATGCGACACCATTGTTGCTTTGCCAGCGTGTAACTTATACGCAAACGTGCACAGGTTCCTTAAATATAAGACTGCGCAAATCAAGAGGAAATGTCCCTGCAACAACAAACCAAACTGAAACATAGTTGCCCATTCAAAATTCACAACGCATATGTAAGAGCAAGTCATGTCAGTTAACTTACCCGCCTCCCACACTCAACATGGTGGAGTTGGCCGCTTGGAACATGCTGCATTTAGTGCCCACGTCCTCCGTCTTGTTGACTCCCACCCACTCGTACTTGGCGGGAGTTGGTGCCAGCGTAAACAGGAACGTCTCGCCTGTACCAAAGTAGGACAAGTGACCAGAGCCTTGTTTGCGCTCTGACCAATCGGCAGAGCAGTAAGCACCAAGCACCTGTGGAGACGAGGACAAAAGATTGGCATCAGTCACATTTCGTCAGCAGCACAAGGGTATCGAGCAGGCATATTAGTATGGTTTTTAAAACACAACATGGTACGAACACAACAAAAAAATGTTTAAAGTCTTTTTTTTCATTAAAAAAAAAAACATAAAATTGACTTTACACAACTCCTGGGAAGCATTACAAAGCCTAGGCTCCGGTTGCACAAAAGTTCTATGCTAGAGAGCATCAATGACGCCACTTTATCACGCATCATGTTACTATATTGTTGAAAACCACACAAGGCCAAACGTATCCAGTGACAAAGTTTGGAGGTTTTCTGCAACCCAGCCCAAGTATCCAAATGTTTTCACAGCATTTTTGTCACAGGTAATAAACTGTTAACAGTTACTATAAACAATAAAGGATCTAAGCCATTTGAGCAAAACAACAAACTGAATCTCAGTGTCCTCCACAACTGAAGGCAATAACTGTTCTGGAATTACAAAATTCATGTAAATGCCCTTACTGTGGGAAGTTTGAGTGTTAAGTCTTGGAATAATGCATTAAACTGGTACCAAAACGTCAAAATGTCCTAATATATCCCAAAACCTCAATCTCGTTGAATCGATTTTCAAACTCGGCGCAAGGAAGCCAAACTCGTCACGGCAAAATTCAAACTCAAGGCAGTGACAAGTCAAAACAGGTAGTGGAGAACACTGCTTATGAACTGAAAGAACAGGGTGGCTAGTTTGGAAGTTTTAAACGATTTTAACTCAAATGAACTTAAAAAATTCATCAGTCTTCACAAGAAATGGACCCGAAAAATAAATAAATTTTACTCGTAACTTGTCCAACGAAAATGAATGTCAGGCGTAACAAAAGAGAATTTTGTTAAATGAACTTCCACAAACAAGCATCGCTGTCCTGTAATTTAGAGTGTGGCAAAAAATAAACAAATTAAGCTGAACAACTGAAAACCATGCCAAGGCATAACAGGGTTAAAGCGGTATTAACCCAGTGCTTTCTCTCGAAAAAACATGTTTCGGGTGGTCTCAAAATTGTTCCCAAGTCAAAATAGGCGTGAATTCTGGGTTTAGAAAGAACCGACTCCATTGTTTCTTCAGACCAAGTCCACGAAATTACATGAAAGCACTGGCTCATAGCCCCTTCAATCACTTGTGGGCCCCAGACTTAATGTAATATGACCACCAGGACTGGCCTCACTCATCCAGTAAACACATAAATTTAAGTACACACACAGACAACCCCACATTTGGATGCAATAGGGTTCTTATTCTTCTAGTTGTGTGTTACAATCTCATTATGTTAGGACACCAAATCTGCAACGAGTGAAATTTTTACTAATTTCTTCACGAATGATAAGTAGCACCAAATAAATGCTTTATCACTTTCAAGTTCTGTTTTGAGCGACAGGTGGCATTTTACCAATTCAGGTAAATCTTTTGTCAGAAATTGGCGAGATTTTCTGTAATAATGAATATATTTAGGGTCACATTTTTTTTCAAAACTTTGTAATCATCAGTACCATGGGTACATATGCAGAACAACCTCTCGCATGTGCAAAAGGCAATTTCTCGCAAGCACACACGTCTAACACAGGATGTCTTTTAAAAAGTTGAGATTCTTGGTTTTGTTCAAATATTTCGCACACAAGCACATTAATCCCAATAAAAGCCCGGGTTCACATACAATCAGCTGTTATTTGCAAGCACAATTCCTGGTGACCGTGATTCAAACACAAACTACTGAGGCAGTAAGTGCTTGGTCAGAGTCGGGACAACTCATGGAAGACACTACGCATCACAATGGTCACTTCTCATCATGATGGTCACTTCTCATCATGATGGTCATTGTAATCATGATGGCCATTATTCATCATGATAAGGTAACAGAACTGAGTCCAGGATCAATTTTAAGTGTGTACTGTATATCAACCAGTGGCAGAGTTTGACCCAGGTAACATTAGCTGAAATCCATACCATGAATCCCTGCATCAAATCAAGCTTGCCATAAATATTCAGAAATTTATCAATTGGCACTATTGGTACCTAATAAACATGTAAAAGTTATGGCCTAGAATTCAAATTTTAGTATATAACACGATTCGCTATTAATTCTGTAAATATCACTTGTTGAAAAACTGAATTCTTGAGCATCATAGCAATGACAACCAATAATCACATCAGGTGTGACTGGCCAACCTCAATGAACAGTGCAACCACAGTGCATAGTCAAGAGAAGCCAACATTTTTGGTGTTCATTCTACCAAAATAAGGGTAGAAATCAATAAGGCTAGTACATCAGTAGAAAAGCAAGACCGCGCGAGATTCTGAAAGATGTTGCCATGTACAGTACCTCCAATGAGAGCACGTGATTTTGACTAGATTTTCTCGTCTCAAGAGAGCTATTGAACTCTACCAGTATTCACCAGTTATCGTACACATACTTCAACGCTAATGACACTTGCCAGGCTCCAATTAATGGGATGTGAAGCATGAATGAAGTGATATCGCCAGTACATGTCAGTTTCCTTAGTTTGTTAACAACGAAATGGAATGTAGTATGAAGATGCCGGAAACTGACATATACAACTTCGCTTTGGAAATGACGCAAATTCTTAATAAGCAGTGGAGGAACAGCTTTCTTAAGACTCAAATATGTTGAGATAGTAAATCCTAGTTTTAGTAAAATAATCGTCAAAAATGCTCGGGTTGCCTCCTGCTTTAACAGAAGCCCACATAAGCTCTGAAAGGACACACACACACGGGACAAATGCAGCCAAACAATTACAGGGATTTGGACATGCAGACAAGCCAAAAGACAGCGAGACGTTCTGGCACATATTTGAGTCATTGTTCCTACATACAGCATACAGGAGCTCTCAGAATGTTGGGTGTCTGTTACGCATACTTTACCGGTAATGGTCTGGTATAACGTGCCCGGATTTTGAGAGCCAGTTTTCTCCACTGAATAACGGGCATCAAACTGGTTCTCAAAATACAGGCACGGTATATCAGACTATTGCCCACTTTACCAGTAAAGAATATCGTGACGATCTAAGAGATGGATGAGAGGTGTTATAAGATCATTTCATTGGTTGAGCTCGGGTTTGCCGAGCCGCCAGGAGAAGCTGGCGGATCTGCATCAAAGTGAGGTTTTACGCTCCAAATTTATAATCTATACTTTGAAAAAGTATTTTTGAAAAATATGACCAAACACCGTATTAGGGTGCAATTTACAAACAGAGTTGGGGAATGCTTCTTTCAGAAAACATAAGTTTAAAGGTTCAAACTGGCACCAAACCACACGTATTCAAATTTAATGAAAAATTAAGGCTTAGTACATCTTGTGAAAATAGCGGACTGGTTAGTAATTGTTGACGAGATAGAAGTGTACCGGTAAAAACAGAGACCTCGACGATGTATGAAAAGAGTAGAGGGGGCCTGACAAGGGTTGCCAAAATGAGTCGTAAAACTGTCATTTTATGACATCGTCAAACTTATAAACCGTTTGAATAAGTTTTTTTTCATTTGAAATGGCATATTATTTAATTTGAAAAATGTTGATGTTTTTCTATGGTGCTTTATAATAGCTAATGACATCATAATTGTTCAATGCCATAACACTGGGGCCCGTTACAAGAAACTGATTTATTAGCTCATTTTTTACTTAAGTCTAAGACTTGTTTCAACTTCAGAACTTTGACATTTCAACATCCGCTAAGTTAGTAAAAATTAAGACAAAACTTAAATCAATCGTGTTTTTCATTATCAGCACTAATTTGATGAAAAAATGGATATTTATAATTCCCCAGGTTCAACATAACCGGAGTTGTTCAAAATCCCATAACAACATAAACCAACTGCAATTGTTTTCAAGTCCTTAGCCCACCAAACAGCAATTAAAAGAAAGAGTGAAGATTCTTCAATCCATTTCACGCATTTTGAAGAAAACCACAAACTTTCCATCAACACAAATGATGTTGCCAGTGGTGCCTGTGACCCAAATGTCTAATTACTTTGCTGAATTCCGACATGCTGCCTTCACCCAAATGAAACTAAATGTGCTTATGAGATCAAGAAGCAGGGATACACTTAGCCATTCGCCCAGTCGCAAATGTGGATAAAAATGGTACTGGGCGAGTAGAAGTTAACTTGCCCGTCGACCAGGTGACGAACGAATTTTTAGAGTGCAAAAGCACTAATATCGTTTCCCAGATGAACATGAATTAATTTTCTCCTCCTTGTGCTGTTTTTATCATGAATTTAAGATTCAGTTTGGCCAGTTGGTCAGTGTGTCGATGCTCCGGCAGTAAAAAAAAAATCGACGCAGTGTGATCCTACCGATTCGGTAGATATCACCCGTTACGCGATTCGTCTAGAAAAAAGATCATAGTGCGTGGTCGTGCGCAAAGGAATTTGTGGACTAGTCCGAAACGAAGAAAAGGGGGGAAGGCGGAAGACCGGTCCATGTGCTCACAGCAAGTGAAATAGCATATTTCTTGGAAATGACTTCTTACTGTAATGCACAATGTCATTTTAGCCAAAATTATTTTATAAATAATAACATTCGTCCTAATGAGCGCCCATGCCCCTATAAGCGCCCCCACTCGTTTTCAGACTTCGCTAAAATAAGTGCCCAGTCCATGAACGTGTACAAATGCGAAATCCAAGAAGCGCGCGCACATATATGTGGCCCTGCTACTGTAGCAAATGAACTCTGATGACACGCACGCGCTCGCTAACTCGGCGCACACCTGCAGACTAACTTCAAAACAATCATCATGTGACAACATGTGTGTTCGTGCAGATTTTTCTCGTGTTGCGGGGTGTGACTCCACAGTAACTTAAAAATCGCAGGGCCGCAATTTGGAAAACTTAAGGAGGATTTCAGGTAATTTGTTGAGTCGAATCTGTATTTTTACACAAGAATTCAAATTGCCCTATCGACGATCGCGAGGCAGCGATGCATCAGTCGGCAAGTTTTCGCCCTGGGATTTCAGCACCTTTTTAAAAAAAAAGATCGTAATTTAACAACAAAATTTGATAGCAATGCACCACAGTTTTGTAGAAATTCTGTCATAGGTTACAAATACGTCACAGCACGTAAAGTTGATGAATCCTAGCTTCCGATTTCACCCGTTTCGGAAACCGGGGTTCAACCGCCTTAGACTACCCTTCAGAAACGAATTTTTCTAAGCACCCTGGGCGCTTATTAGGGCGAATACGTTAGCCCTAATAGATGGTGAAATCAACACACGAAAAGATAATTTTTATTCATTTGACACTAGCAGCCAAATTGTGGTGACAGACGCAAACGGCCGGGCGACTGAACTTCGGGCTGGGCGAGTAAATTTTCTGGCTAAGTCGCCCAGCTGGCGAGCAGGGTTTCGAAACCTGGGTATATCTCTGCAAAAGACTCAAATTATAGAAAAGAGCTGATTGACCAAGGAACTGATAAGTGCCACATTCTCTAGGAAGGTAACAAGAACGTCGTGATCTCAGAAAGCAGCACACGTGAAGCACTTTTGTGAACTCTAGAATGCAAAACAAACCAATGACCAACACCTCGATCATTAGTAACAGCTCTGACAAAGCAAGACTAAACAGGAGCCAAAAGCGTGCCTTGGAAACCGGCTCAGTCTTGATACTGCCTGGAACAATATTGAGTACGGACGACTGGCGTGCATACATCTCTTTAATACTACTGCGTGTGACAGCTTTGTTTCTAATGGACCAGTCTTCGGAGCAGTACATCCCTAGGATCTGCAAAATTTGGCAATGACAACAACGTCAGCCGAGTTCCGATCGTGAAAAAAAAACTACAGCGACAGAGAGAACAAATGCTTTGCGAATCGTAGTTGAAGCTATCACAAAAATGAGGCACTATCGCAGGTTGCTGCAATAACATACAGAAACTGACTTCTTTTGCTTGATTGCCTAGTGAGGAGTTTTCTTCACATTAGGGGATTCAACCCTAAATACGTACCGTGGGGCAGAAATACATCACAATGGGTACACAAACAAAAAGACATTAAAAATAATAGTTTTGAAAAGAGAAGTGACATAATTACAAAGTGGTCATTAGGTCAAACGTTTTGAATGAATGAGAGAGTTAACAAAGATTAAATCAAACCGAATAATACTCTTTCCTTCGTTTAGGACAGTTTAAAACATAAGCCAAGTTTTATCAACTAAAAAACATTACTGAGAAATAGGACACACTGCTCTTGAAGTATTAAGTGTTTCTTACAGTCAATTTTATATCTTCAAGTGAAGTTGTGTGGCATCCATTCAGTCGGTGTCCCAATAGAAATCCAAATTTCAAACTCGGAAAATTTTTGCACAGAAGTATGCTGTTTTGAAGAAATTGATGTTACCAACGAAAGCATGAAAATACATTTTGAGACTTAACTTGTTTGTGTTGAAATTTGCTTGATGAAGTTTTTGAAGCTGCATTTGCCTTACTTAGCTTACTAAAAAACAAAAATTGAAAGAGGCATTTTGCTCTTATAAAATCAATCTCATACTATTAATGTGACAGGATTAGATTTCCATTACCAAATCAAGTCACAAGCTATGTGTACATGCACCATTTTTGAATTCACAACTTTAAGTTTAGCCAACTCCAATAAACTCTTAAAAGCTTTTTGTTGACTAGGCTGATGGTTTCCATGTCGTTGTTGGTAACGGCAAAAGATTGTATCACAGCAAGGAATAATACAAGACTGATTTTATGAGAGTAAAAGGCTCAATTCAATTTTCATTTTTAGCCAAAAAAACGGGGAGAGATGTGGCTTTTGCTAATTGTGAAGCAGAGAGTAGCTTTGATTGTCACTACAACAGATGGCAGTTAGCGCTTCAATAACAACAAGCAACACCGCAATCTACGCGATGGACAACTGGAGCCGACAGTCCGACAATTGTGGAAGCTAACAACCTTAATGGTGGTAAACTGTCTGGGGTTGTGTATGTTAGCACGCGCCAAAAGTGCAATACGAGGCCAAACAACACAACATCTAGAAACGCTCAGAGTTGACTCACCTCATTTTTGGCCGTTTTGATCACAATGAGTGTACATCCTTGTTCGTCGACTTTGTTGTACAGTGTGCGTATGCTGGTCCCGTGTTCCTCCGATGTATAAAGTAGTTCCGGTTGGCAGACGGTCATTCGCAACGGCAGCCATTTCCACAGCAACTGAATCTGCAAGTGAAGCTTAAATTACTATTGAATTGAATACTTAACCTCCGCTGTCATGACCAGCACTCTCCAGCGCATAATTCGCAGTGATCTCAGTCGTCAGAGTAACAAATTGTAGACAATTTTTTTCAATCACCATTCATCATTATTCCCAATAAACCATTCCGGTAGATTAGAATTCAGTTTAACTGGTGAAATTGTCATCCAACAGTTTCTGCAGTGACTATTTTGTAATTCCATACACCTCCCCCAAATCTCTTGTTCAAAGCCCATTTTGCCCAATCATGCCATTTTGACTACCACTGCTGTTTTCAAATTGTGGCTTTTGAATTTCTTTTTAATATTCTTTATAAGAAGTTATGACGACTTAGGACTAGCCTAGATCTGAGGAAAATTTTCCTGTCTTCACGTAAAAACAGTATCACTTTTGAATTTAGCTGGATAACAGTTCAGACAAGACCTTGATGTAATATAAGGTCAAGGTCAGAATCATTCAACTATATTGACACATGTGTAGGCAAGAATGAAATTCATTTTACTTTAGGGCAACAGGCAACTTTCAGCAGATGAAAACTTAACAGAATACCATATACTTCCAAATTGAAACACAGCTCTTTCAGAAACCATCGTCATACTCAAATCAACAGGCCATTGACATAATTACAATATTGAGATCAACTACAACATGAAAGCTCATAAAAGCCTTATAAACAATGACAAGACAAAAAAAATAAAAATAGTACCAAATAGCAACCAACTCAGCAGCAAATAATTAAGTTTCCCTCTCGTGTACCATATACTACCTATCAAAATACACAGCAACTATAAAGGTGTAGTCTCCAAGTACACAATTAGCGTTACAATTTTAAGGATTTCTTTACAAGGCCAAAAATAGTATTAAATGGTTCTGGTCTGTGTTTCTGGGGAAATTAGCACAAAGATATTGTATTCTTTATGCGGACAGGTATTTTTTTTCTTCAAAAAATGAGGCAGGGGTTTCAAAATGAGTTGTGCGCAGACCAGAACCAACATTGTTATTTTTTGGTCCATCAGAGAACACAACAACATCGGCCCTGATAACGGACGAGCCATTCAGTGATCTATCGACACTTCACTGGTGCAAGAAAAAATTTGCATAGCTTACAATCCTAAGCAGGCGATTGGACAACACATGACAACAACCGGGAAAAATAGCTGTTTAACACGACGACACTGATTGGACAAGCAGTGGCACCGCGAACACATGCAGCAGCTCAGTCAGTGAAACACTGTACAAGCAGGTATACATTTTATGTAGGAATGGTGTTACAATAAATGAATCATACAGCTATATTCTAATGCATCAAAGTACACAAGAAATTATCTGGATTTCTCTTTGATTAACCACGAGTCACAACAGAAAATACAGCTGTGGGTTTATTGACCCACTGAGCTTCAACTCTACGAGTCACTTTGCACGACCTATGGGTCACGTTTGTATGTTCTGTTTTTTGATCCACTTTTTGGGGCATGGCATTTTCAGGTGTAGGTTATGCGATTAGTGATAGGTCTAAACAACCAACTAAATTTCAATGCAACCAAACACATAACTCCATGTGGATATGTATTTTTCTAATATCTCATATCACTTAACATTGTTGTTTGTGTCTCCGTCGCGAGATCAGCCACTCTGCATTGTGGTTATGTTAGAATATGAATGTATAGGACAAAATATGACGCAAATTCAAAATCACAGTGCATCAACAAAAATATTCATACACCCATGACATGGGCCATGGTCTTAAAATTGTCTTTGAATAACGATGGGAAAATTCTCCAGTCTTGGTCATATAACTCATTTTTCATGAAGTAATCCAGAGTTGACCACTCAATAAATTGGTGAAATGCTCTATTTCCTTTATCAGTCCAAAAAGTTGTTACAACAAGAGCTCATCACAGACAGGTCCAACAGATGGCGTGACAGATGCAAATCAGATCGTTATGCCACCTTGTATAAAAGTGATCATGTACAAGAAACAGTATGGCTGTTGCAAGAAAACGACTATTTCTCAAGAAGAAATGCAGAAACAACACAGCGGTCATACAGCACAAGTATATTTTTAACTGGAAATTTAAACAGATGAAAGAAGAGTTAGGCGCAGAGATTTCAAAAAGACATCACTTGCAGATCAAAACAAAGTCTTACTTCTGTGCGATTCTGACATATCAGTATGAAATAGACAAGCAGGGCAAGGCTGCCAACACAACTGAACAACGTAAGAGCCACCATGCTTGTCTACTGTCTAACCCTATTGAAGGCTAACACAACGGCAAGACAGTCTAAAGTTGCAGGGCACAAGCATACTTACATGGTCAAGATTTATGATGGTAGAGGCTACACTGTCGAGTATAGCCCAGCCAAGAGAGTGCGCTCTTGACCGCGATACTGACAGCGTTCGACTCAGCTGGTAACAGAGCATCTATGATTTAGGATGGTGACAAGAAAATACGCGAGCAAAAATTTCAGTCCTAACTTCAGAGTCCTAACTTCAGAGTCCTAACTTCAGAATGTTTGATGCTGCTTAAGAAATGTGGCTGATACACCACTCTGTTTCAATTCCTACATACAAACACAAAAATATTTCAAGATCATGTAATTCTGTTGAAAAAATCAAACTGTCAAGTTATGTTAGGCTACGACTCCATGAACCATTACAAAAAACTGTAGAGTTTGTCGAAACAAGATAATGCGAAAAAGGATTTACAAATATCATTTCCACCATTTCAGCTTGAACATCTATGATTACTGAGGTTAGTAAACACATAAACTAAAATCTTTAACTTCACACACAGACGTTGGAACAAACTAAAATAAAAACAAGTTGATTGTGCTAGTGTCATGCATTTAGTAGATGACCATTGGCGAACAGAAAAACAAATAACAATGAGAAACATCAAGAGACATCGTCTAGACAAGTCCCAAACTTTTCGTAAAAACTTCAAAGACCAAACTTTATTAAAGACTCAACTGAAAAATGACCTACCACACTGTGTGAAATTTAAAAATGTACAAGCAGCAAGCTATGCGACTGAGTTTAGTCCCAAGTAAAGTTCGGCAGCTTCCGGTCACTACGTACCTTCTGTTGTGTACTTCAGTCAAGCACTGACTATATCGGCAACTCCAAAGCATTGCGGCGCAGAAGAAGTTGAAGAGAGCATACATCTCATCGCTCCTGAGAGTGATACAGTTTAAGTGTGACTAAAAACTAACAGCATACCTGATCGTAGTTGAGTATCGACGACGTCAGAAAGTCGTCGACGGGCACCGGGTTGCTGGCGAAAGACCTTGACCTAGGCAACTTGGCGAGCTTGACGCGGTTGTGTGCGCCACGTGAGGGATCAGTTTGCGACGACACCATGTGTTCCACGTTGGTCTTACTGCGCAGATACATCTCATGCTGAAGCTGTAGAACACGGATGTGTTTCCGTGTCAGGCCGCGTATGCCGAATGCCAGCTGGGAATAAGGAGGGAACAGACTGAATTATCAGGTCACGTGAGCAGAGTACACAAATTCGACGTAGCCTGCTCCGTAAGTGGACCGATTTCAACAGAATGTTGTTTATAATGTCATTTGGAATGGTTTTGAAATATACTCCCCAAATGATAAATTCGGAAGCAGCAGTTAATACCACTCCAAACATGCAGATTTTTTTTTTTATTTGGAACAGGCAACGGACGAACACAAGCTTTTCAAGTCCACAAGGTCACGTGATCCCGTCTAGCCCATGAACATTACGCAACTAGAGAAAAGTGTAAAAGTTGCAGCAGAACATTTCGAATTATCACCACATAAGACAAAATGACACACACATGTGCCAAAAGCCAATGGTCATTTTTCTAACACATTATGCAACCAACTGAAGTGGTACCGTTTTACAGTAAATGACCAAGAACCATAGGTGTGCAGCGAGGAACAAACCTTAAGCAGTTTCTCTGGCGAGACTGGTATGTTTTCACAGAACTGACTGATGGCCGTCTCTAGGCTGGTCGGCAGCTGCTCCTTTGTTTTGCCTGCAAACAAAACAACACCACCAGTGGTCAAAAATACAACTAGGAAATGCTCAGACAGACAATGAGTGGATATTGAGAAACACACATGTTCCCTGTATTATCACTCCCCATGTCGTGTTTAATACTTTTATAAACATATCAGAACAAAATGCCATTGCTAGTTTCCATTTCGCCATAGAAAACATTCGCTAAAGCAAAATTATAGTTTTTATCATTAAATAATTGAATAAGTAATTTCAATAACTAAAAAATTGGTGGTTGATTTCATGTTCTACTTTAGATAAAGACAACTCATTTGTGATATTACCCAGCATGCAGTTGGGTGTCACATCCATGGAGCATAAAGGTGCAGACGACACTTCCTATTTCAATCGATAGCCTTTCATTGCTGCACCTAGACTGGCGCAAATTCATTTAATTTACGTTTTTAAAAAAACTAGCAGTGTATATTTATTCATTTCATTGTAGATGTACTTTTTTCTGCTGTTATCTATATTGTTCTTACTCGGTGGTCAGCTATTAGCGGCCCCTGCCTTTGCTGGCCACGGAGTCGTACAACAATGTATATTTTTATATTATTTAAAAAATAAGAGTTTCTCTCTCTTACCAACTGATTTGTGGAATAACATTAGTAAAGCCAGCGCCACACGATACAGGACCTTGGACCCCTCGAACAACATACAGTCAATGACTCGAACCTGAAATGAGATAACACGTACCTCCTTAAAACGTATACAATTGTGCACAACCATACTCTTGCCAAAAGTCAACATAGAAAAACAGAGAATGAGTGATGAATCAAACTGTCACTTGACAAGTGACTCTATGCCTGTAAATCATCACAAAACAGAAGTAAGTCCTAGTACAGCAAGGTGACAATAGATGTCACCAACTGTGCAATGCTAAGGAACGATAAACTAGACTTCCAAGAGTTCAACTGCGTAACACAATAGTTCTTTGAGGAAATCTAATTGGTGAAAACCAAAGTGGAAGCTGACATCCAAATATTTATGGCTTCTCAAAAACTGCATGTTTGGACAAGGCTCAAGAAAATTTATCAACTGCTAAAAATCAATGCAGATCTCGGTTAATGACATAATGTTCCATTCAGTGTTATCTTACATCAATTGCTTAATCATCAATTATACCGCACGGTAACGCACTATGTCTAAATAGCAATAATTTCAATGTATTTTTAGAACAGTTCAGACACAGCTCGTGCTTTAAGACTGCATGACAAGAAACCACAGCAAAGTCCACTTTACAATAGGGTAGGTACAAGTTTTCATCTGGAGGGGGGGGACAAATGGGATGATTCATTAAACAAAAGTGAATTAGTCCATGCAAAAGGGGGTGTTGGCAATAAGAAAGAAAGAGCATGGCCCCCTTGGACACGCATATCTATATACACGCTTCTAACAGTCTGCTAACCCAAGACTGACCAGATGGAAGAGAGGCAGGTCTTTAAACAGCCACCATATCCAGTTTTCAAACACCCTCTCAACATCTTGTGTCGTCTGTCGGCTGAGGAAAAGGAAGCAGGGTTTCTGAAAAAAAAAAATCCACAATGAGGCAACGTAGCGTCACAGTGAGGCTGTGTTGTGTCACGGTGAGACAGTGTCATGTCATGGTGAGGCAGGGTTGTGTCACAGTGAGGCAGGGTTGTGTCATGGTGAGGTAGTTTCGTGTTATGGTGAGGCAATTTCGTGTCACGCTGAGGCAGTGTCGTGTCACAGTGAGGCAGTGTTGTCTCACAGTGAGGCAGTGTCTTGTCACGGTGAGGCAGCGTTGTCACGGTGAGGCAGTGTTGCGCCACGGTGAGACAGTGTCATGTCACGGTGAGGCAGTGTTGTGTATGCCACAGTGAGGCATTGTTGTGTCACAGTGGAGCAGTGTCGTGTCCCACGTAGAAAGAGAAACATGACTGAACACAAAACACCCGTCACTCCTATACAGCACTAATGGACAACAAAGTGACAGCACTGTAAACCTAAACAAATCCAGTTAACCGGTATACAACATTTTTCAAAGCATGACCCATGCCCATTTGAGTATTAGTGTCTCTTGGTACTAACAGGTAGCAGCAGCTGTCTCCAATCCCATGTGACCAGTCAGTGCTGTTTTATGATCTCATTCTTCAACCAGTAACAAACTGTATGAATAATGTACACCCGACAATCGCAAAGTGAGCAGACATACAAACAGCTCCCACAATTCTAGACAAGTGTTGCTTAGCAACACTGCAGCAGCATTATTTAGTCAATAAGAAAAAAACAGACATTGACGAATAATTTGAACATTAAAATGAGCACATTTAAAAAACACAATTTAAACTGTTATGTAAATAAATACTGCCAATAAAATTATGTGATCAGTTTCGAGCAGCATTTCACTCTATTTAGCTAAAAATCAAATTAATTCTTTTACTCTCATAAAGTCGGTCTCATATTCCTTAGCATGATGGAATTCTATTTCCATTGCGAACTCAATGTATACATGAATAACTGGAAATCTTATCACGGTACGGACTAATATTATGAGATTGAATTTATCACAATAAGTCCTACTTTGACTGCATTTTAGCCAGCTAAAGAGAGTGAACTGCAGCTTGAAATTTTGATTGTCCCAAAGAAACGGAACAATCAAGGTCCTGTGTGATTTCATACTGTCCTGCGTCTATGTTTGACAAAGTAGGACTCCATGTTGGACTAAGTCGAATGTCGCAAGACCTGCACAATCATCTGTCAATGCTGGACAACATGGGATGACATAATTTTCCATCGGCAGTCAATTCTCAAAGCACGACGGCGTAACTAAAGGCACGGCATACATACACTGTGTTTTTTCACCAGTTCCTTGAGAGTGTACGGCGACGCCTCGTAGGATATCCTGGCTTGAGTGAAGAAACATCCCTCCTTGTGTAACAGCGAGTAGACGGCATTGAAGCCTTCCTCCACCGTTACATAATGTAGCACCAAACTGGACAACGAGTATAATACTGGGCTGTAAGGGAAGGAGGTCAAGTAACGTGACACGTAGCTTTGTAGCTAAAGCTGCTCTAAGAAATTAATTGTTCTGAATAAATTGTGCAAGTTGTAGGCATGTTATCATATATTATCGACTAAAATCATGTACGTAAACGAAAAGTATATCTATTAAAAGTATGTATTAATTTTGTGGCATATTGATAATATATCAGCTGCGAATAGAGCTCCTTATTTCCAAACAAACACACTGGGAACTCAAAGCGGCTCTGAACCAGCCTTTGTCAAAACTTTTCTTTGACAACATTCACCATTAGAAAACTGGTTTACTTGTTTACTCAGATTAGAAACGGACTTCAGAACCAGTGGTTCGTTATTACTGGTGGCCATGCTCGGCGTATAAAATGACAAGCCAGGTCAAGCCAAGTTACTACAAGCCATAACCCAAGGAAGGCCGAGTAAAAGCAATGAGTGCGGACCACAGTATAACACATAGTGACCATGGACTCACCTAAACGTTATATGTGGATTGCTGACAGCTATTGCACACAGTAGCCTCTTGACTGCACGCCTGCCCTGGCCGTTGAGGTGGTAGTGAAACATGTGAGCTGACTCAACAAACCCCGGCAGTTCAACACAGTCATCATGGTCATCTGAAAGCAGACGACGACGTTAAGTGAACAGAATGATTCATTACTGGTTGTTGTGCATGAACATTTTTTGTTAAATTTCTGACATAACTTTCCTAATAAGTTGCGGCGTGGTTTCTTGTTTTTGTTCTTTGCTGAACAAGAAAAAGTTCCCCATTTTAATAAAATCACGAAACATTCAGACTACAAAGAGCAACATTTTCTACGTTCTGCGAGAAACGTTTTCACTGTTTCACAGGGAACATTCTCCCCATAGAACAAAAACTTGTCATTATTTTTCCCGTTCAACAAAACGGGAAATTTTTTTACGGCTAGTAAATGTACAAAATGCCATTCCGACCAATCACATGGAACCCCTGTGGGCGAACAGTATAGTCAGAAATCACGTCATTTGAATTTAGGATTCTCATCGTAAAAAGGCCAATCTGCTGTCTGATTTGGGGGGTGGTTGATCAGAAGGCAAATCAAACGTCTTATGAGCGTTCACATGAAAAATATTTCACAGCTGGCAGATCAGACAATCAATCTGCCTTCTGTTCAGACAGCATGTGAACACAGTATTAATATGGAATTAATGTAAAACACTGCACACTTTTCACCCATCTTAATAACATTTTTACTTTTGCCATACTCAATCACAGAGAACGACAACCTGTTTTAACCAAAGGACTCCAAGTACGTACAGTATTTTTGATAGAACTTCCCACAGATAAGTTAAATTACCTCCTTTTCTTACCATTTTCAAATTAACATAACTTTAATAAACCAGAACAAGCTTTTAACACGTGTAGCCCTTTAAAAGAGACTGAACAGGAAGCCCAAACATCAAGGCCAGATCAATAAAACAGCATACCACTTCAGAAAACATATCACTAACACTTCTGTCTCTAGTTCTGCAAAAGCATAATTGACAAACACACACACACACACTCACACAAGAAAGTGTTTAACAACAGATCTTGAGTCAAGTCCTATAGCTTTGAAGATATTGTAGATACTTTGGTGAATGCCAGTAAGGTCCTACAAAACCTTGAATGTAGAAATTTGGAAATTTTGCGGGTGGAGCATTAAGTCGCAAATGGGTGTAAACCGGACTGAGTGTGATGTTCAATGACACTTGCATGGATGGTGGAGCCACCTGGTGGCCAACAGGAAATACTGTCACACCAGGTCAGCCAACACAGCACGTCAGTTATCAATTTATTTGGGAAACTATGTTCAACAATTACTGGCAATTCATTTTTTCATCCCACAAGTAATGAATTACAACGCGCCGCGTCTGGCTTCCACGAGTCTAAGAAAATACAATCTTGGGAATATGAAGTTGACAGTTTAATCACCGCACCACATCCTTGAGAAAGATATCCACAGCAACTTGAGACATTTTCAGCCAATGAATCTTCGACCCACTCAAAACAAATAGTCATTAGTTGCCATGGGTAGCAGAAGAGGAAGCATCAGAAATTCAGTAGACAAATGTGTAGTCTAAAACTAATTAATTTCCTGGGAACATGTCACGCAAAGATTAGTAACTCGCACAATTTGATTATGATGGAAAGGTTGCCTCACCATCAGATGAGATATAGCCAGCGCCATGTTTTACACTGAAGCTATTGTAAGCCTGTGTTCCGTAAAAAACAAAAACACATTTCTGATCATCTATTCCCAGCTGGATCTAGGCACTTAAATGACAACTACAGTAAAACCTAACCAATTTAGTACACATAATGGCTTTACAAGTGATTTTTTTCTCATTTTTCCATGACAGACAGGTAGCAACAAAGTAATATTTTCCTATTGTTTCGACATTTTGTCTATTCATTAGACATCACCAGGTTATAAACAATAAGACAAGTGTCGATATACCAGTCAGGTTACTTCATGGATGTCTAAGGAATAGATGAAACATCGAATCAATATGAATTTTTTCATTGGTGCAGAGAATGTCCGTTTTTTGATCCTACAATGGCCAAAAACTGATATTGTAATTAATATTTTCCTATGTTCAAGTTGTGCACCAAAGCTCACACCAAAATGCTTTGCAAAGTTGCAGGCATCCACAACAACGTTAGAAGCGATGAAGAAAAGGGGAATTTCAGTATTTATTTTTGTCCGAAATTGGCGAGATTTTACCGCAGCTTCTGAGCTCAGAAAGGACAGATTTACACGACTTTCTGCTATAAAACCAGTTTTAGTTTGTTCCTTCATCAGAGGAGAAGTGTTGTCTGGGTTTGGAAAGAACCAACATGACAGTCTGTTAAAGTTATGTAAGAACTTTGTCGACATCGTGTATTTAGGCAAATATGTACAACACTACAGATTTTAACTTTGTGAAAGTACCACTGTAGAGTTTGATTTTTTTCTTACTTTATACAAATCTGTCATGTCTTTTCAGTAACATCCATTAAAGAATGCTCTTACGAAGCCAGCTCGCTTAAAATAGAGCACAGCGGCAATGCTGACCTGAGAAGCCAACTCTAACACATATTAGGCAGTGTTTAACGATAACCCTTTGGATAAGTATGTGAGAAGAGTGGGTGGGAAAATGGCGTCACTGGAAGATTTTTACGAGAACTCAGATCATAACAACAGCGTTCAGATTAATACTTTTCGACCGATATCGAACAACGCTATGCTTTAAGTATTGCAGCCCGAAAATTAATCAAATAACAAACTTGAACATTTTGTGACAGCAAACTGCCACCAAGGAGCGTGCAAGTTGTAGATTAATGCAGAGAGCAATGAAATACACTACGAATAGGAGCTGATACCTTCTTTGTAACATGCTCAAAGGCTTACAACCTAAACTGCAGGACACCCATATACGAGTGCATTAACACTGTGAAAATACAGCAAGTGGTCTCATCATTTATAGATTAAAAACAATTAACTGAGTTTTCCACACAGCACTCTCAGCAAATGGCTGCAAGGAACACACAATTAATGGAAAAGCCATTAGGACCATTCTAAAATCAAATTTGCTCACAATAAATTCATTTAGCATAACTCGTATTATTGCCTCGGTTCGAAACAAAAACGAACGAGAGAATGGCAAGATAGAAACATCATACAAGTCTAGATTTCAAAATGATTAAAAAATTCACAACTTAATAATAAAGAACGTTGTTGATAACTGTGCTATAAATGCTACGAAGACAACAATTTTACGTAAGTACATCAGCTGCCACAAATGACGTTCAGTATGTCAGAAACTTTCATGAAGCAGTGGAGTCTGATCACATGAGACCCAGTACTCCAGCTGAACTCTGGTGGATGAGGGAACAACTTCACATTTGCGCAAACCGCAACAGAATTAATGCCTGAATCCAGTCTACAGATGGATATACGGTAAAAACACACAAGTATTTCCTAAGCTTTGCAAAATTTATCTTTTGATAGACTAGAGGCAAGTTGAAACAGAAACCGAGAAAAACTAGAACCCCAAAATATTACAGAAAGAAATTTAAGGTCAATTACAATTTCGGGTGGGGGGTGGGGGAGGGGCGGGGGGAGGGGCGGGAGTACAAATGGTCATATCTTTCAAAGCATAGATTTTTAAAAATTAACAGACTTTTATTGTGAAGCAATAGCAGGATGAGTTGTTACTAATAGTTGGCATGGCATGATGGGTAGAATCTTTTGCAAAAGAATTGAGACAAGATGTAAACGCATGTAAAAGATGACACTTTGAATAATGCTGATGAACAGACCCACGCTTAATTACATTAAATTAAATGTACTAAAATATGAAGGTAGAGAATTGTGAAGGTAATATTCTTTATTTTTAGTATCTTTTTCTTTTCATATTTATTATACGATACGAGAATGGTCTCACATGAGGTGTGCATGCCTGAATGAATGTATGTACTTGTTTATTTTTGTACTTGTTTATTTTAGGTATCTTTGTAATCATAAACAAAGGATCCGTATGGACATTGAAATAACTAAACGAGATAATTTTAAGAACTTTTTTCTGTAACTTAAATATTCTATTATGTTAACATCCTCTAAGTAATACGCCATAACGAATTTGAAGCACATAAATTTCATAGTTTCAAAAGGTAGTAAACGTCTGATCTTTTTAGAATACCACATAAACGTTAAGTCACTTACAGGATTCCCCTATTTTGAAAATCAAATTTCTCCACTGAATAACATGCATCAAACTGGTTCTCAAAATAGCGGGACCCAGGCAAGTGACTATTGCAGTGGAATCTGCTCTGCTCGTTTTGCTCAACAAATTACTTGTATGTGGCCACCCCAAGAGCTAATCAAGAATAGTTCTAACTACGGTAGTCAGCCTTGATACTGGACTTATTAATAGCACATAATCTATATCTGGATTGTGAAGATCTCATGATTCCAAGCAGGTGACAAAACAATTTCACCATGAAGAGCCTCAAAATCCCTTCAATGAGTCATTAAGTTAATTAATCGTTGGTGCTAACTAGCAACCATTGGGACAATATTATTAACTAGACAATAAGTAGTCTAGAATACTGTGAATGGGCCAATAGGGACTTGAACTTGTTTAATTAAAAGCACAGTGATCCTCCCATAAGGTGACGAGCCCTGCTCATTGAGCTACAATTGACACATAAGGTGCTTTCCCATTAGAGGCGAAACTTCTGTTTTACCGAAGTTTCGTTAAGTGGGAAAGGTTAACTCCGGTAGTTAATCTGCAAGCGAAACTCCACTGAAAACAGTAGGATTAAAAAGCAAAGATTCGGTACTTGCCGAAACTTCGGTGTAGTGGGAATGATCAGAGCGAAGCTTCGTCGAAGTTATCGAAAGAGGTCGTGGTAATGATATACAATCACACGAGACTCACGAAACGTGCTCTTTGTCACTGTAGCGTAGCCGACATGCTCTCAATAGACGCACGTGAATAAACAAAAGAAAGTATATCTGATGAAGACTGATCATTTCAATAAACGCTTTTAAATGGCAAGAGAACAATTTTCAGATAGCTTCGAACCCACTACTCAGTATTCGTTTGAGAGTACGAATGAACTGCGTCCTCTGGTGTCTTAGCGATAACTTCGATGTCACTGTCTAGTGGGAAAGGTAAGCGAAGTTTCGGCGAAACTTAGTTAAATCGAAGTTTCCCTAATGGGAGAGCACCTTTAGAACTCTGGAGCTGTGCCATGCAAAAACAATATTGAGATTTTTGGGTGAAAAGTTAGGGACAGTCAAGTGGTTGGAAAAGAATTTCATAACAGCATAGGTTATTCTTTAGCTGTATGATTAAGAGTAGTAATTAACAATTGTAAACAATATATTACTTTGATAGTTTCTGCAATCAGCACATACAATGCAACCATTGAGTCATACTTGCACTTTCCCCCAGAGAGAACCCGTTATGTTTAGGAAAAAAATATATAGCAACAATAACGATGACACAAACAGGGAAGTAGAGCTGAATCCACAATAAAATCCAGCAATCAGTCAATAAAGAGTAATATTTTGTCCTTTATAGACCACTTTTTCATGCATGTAAACACATTTGTGGACGAAAGCAGTCGGAATTTGTTCAACAAAATCAATACCAGGAAATTCCTTCTGAGCCGACATAGTCATTTCCTGTTCGCCTATGACTACCACTGGGTTCAGACTGCTTTATTTGTAGTTGTGCTTCCAGGGGTCTGCTCCAGGAGATGTGACATTAAGACTAGAGACAAAAATTTGGTCTTACACCCCATACAACTATTTCTGAAAAATAACTAAATGTCAACTTCAGCAAAAAAAGTCCCGGAGAATATACACACAGCTGTAAGTTATTGAGATAACTTTCATCGACTATTTCTTGACAGTGATGTACTCAGAATTAGTTGGCTAAAGCTTTATTATGGTTATATCTCAACAAATTCGGACAAAAATAATTGCCAAAAATGCCTTTTTTTCATTTTCTAGTGCTTCTAAACTTGTTGTAAACGGCCACAAATTTTCAAAACTTTGTTTGATGGTGGTTGTGGTACACTAAACCTAAACATGGAAAATTCTTTAATTTGGTGCTTCATGTTTTTCTTGGAAAATAACGAAAAAAATTTCACTTGTCGGCCATATTGTGTCCTAAATTGGTGAAATTTTACCGTGTGCAATTGTGAAGTAAGAGTGTGCAGTGGAAGTCTAAAGTCACTTTTCACGACATGAAACAGACCCTTGCACTGGACACCAATTCATATGTGGACAGTGATTTGTGCTTTCACATCAATGAAACTCCAGTCTATTGAAATTCCATCACAACTCTCCTTACCTTTCCCGCTAATTCCTCTCTGGTAATGACCCTAGTTCTAGGGATTAAACACCAGATGGCGTAGCCGATCCACATTCTCAATTCAATACATGCATTGCATCCCATGACCCCTGGTGACACAACCACCGGAGTGTGCATATAACCATATCCATTGCAGGGCAGTTGTGTACTTTATAGTTTAATCCACTGATTTTGATAAAAAACCAGAAGTTACGACAGTTACGCTTTCTCACTGACCAAAATTCCTCACAAGGGAGTCTCAGAATTGATAGGAAAGTGACATAAAGCAGTAGGATCTTTTAACACGTTTTTAATTCCTAGCTGTCATCGTATTATCAAATTACAAGATGTGTTGGTAGAATACTAAAATGATTGACACAAAACAGATAGCATACTGACATATCATTAGAGAAAAGCAATTTTGTTTCATCCACTCCACAGAGAAGAATCCTTGATAAGAAGTCAGTGGGTGTGTACATGACAAGTGAATGGAACAGTGCTTAGGTAACTGAAGGAGCAATGTCTCTTCTGGGGTCAGTTTTATGACTGGTGATTTCAGGTTAGACGTCTGAACTTCGGCCAGCCAAGTACCAAACCTCAGAGAATGTGCCCATAATAATCGGATAATTTTTAACATAATAACACTAAACTGTAATATGCAAATAAGGCGAGGTGAAACTTTACTCTAAAATAACAAAGTGGGAATGCACGACAGAGTTCGTGACTTAAAAGAGGCCTGGAATGCTATAAACAGACGAAATCGCAATACTGAAAGTGATTCTCTGCCACGGAAACAGAATTCAACCTGCTCATCAGGTATTCTTAGAGTTTATTCGTACAGATTTTTAATTTCTATTGATATCAAAACATTTTCTTTTAGTTTCAAATTTAAAAAACTATCTGTCAACTGGTTGCCACTTCATCGATTTCCTCCCACAAGGCAGCGCACGTCTCGTTATTTGGAATGTCAAAAGATAGACGTAGCACATTTCCCTTACATGGAAAATGTGACCTTTGATTTCCAGTGACTTCATGCAAGTGACTGTGAGCACAAGCACACAATTATCATAAATGGGAGGAAGATTAGAAATTCCGTGGTAACCATAGAGTCTTTCCATCACCCATATTTCAAAAATCGTGATTTTTTTTGAAATTTCAACACAGGAGAACTTTTGTCAGGAATTTCACTGAAATTTGAGCTGTGACATCAACCCTGACACATTTATGCTGCAACCTACAAACACATCCTCAATTTATTGTAAGCAGATGCCAAATAACCAAAGACATTCAAAGACAACACAAACACACATAACCAAATTTGTGAACCTCGTAAATCACCAGAATGTGTTCGTTCCCAGGGGCACCTTCACGGTAATCATTACCTGGAGATTCTCAACACTAGGGCAGGTGTTTTAATTCACAACTATAGTACACTTGAGCATGGCCTTATCCCGTGTGCCTTGTAAACAGTAGCTGCATCTCAGACCTCACAAAGCTTAGCTTGAAGCAGGTTATAGGAAACCTTTTGTTCAAAACTACAAGTTTCCCATCATCAAGTTTCACTCGGCAATGCAAATAATAACATTTTAGTTTTGACAGTTATATTAGATCATTCAATATATTTTGGAGCTATTTAACGGGGGGGGGGGGGNCCCCCCCCAATGTTTGATTAGTTTAAGTTTGCTAATTTATTTTAGATTTGTGACACCGTCTGGGATCAAATTTTCCCGCTTTATCTGCGCAAGCCACGAGCTTTGTGGCGGATACCGTTCTTCGAACTAGTAAATATATGGAACAGGATGTCCCTGCTCGTCAATTGACATTTCAAAGGGTTTGACTTTTTCATAAGGCATTGGAATATCCTATTGCACAGCAGTGGGAATTTGCCAGCATTATAATAGCAGGAAAGGTCTTAAAATGCCATTTTGTACTAGTACGTTTGAAACCTCCCATCCGTATTACATGAGATCTGTAGGTGGTGCTGAATGCCTGTCCAACAAAGACCCGATCGCCATCTGGCATGTTATTGAATTCCAATATGGTGCGGGTATTTCCAAAGTCAGCTACTCACATGCACCAATAGACTATGATGATTTTTTGAATAAATGCTAAAAGGGAAGGAAATTGCCTGTAGTCAAAATGTTAATTGAAGATTTTCTGCAACCCTTTATAACATTTTTGTGGCTTTATTTTACATCACTTTATATATTCTAATTCACTAGCCAGTCATGGTGCGACCAATTTCATCTTAAAATTGATTGGCTGTACATCTGCAATATTGCATCCTTTTGTGACAGCTGGACTAGACTAAAATTAAACGGGTGTTTGTTCGTAAGCGCAGATTTCAAAATGAGTAAGGGCAAAGACCAGGCCAAACTGTTTTTTTTTTGGTCGTATTGATAGTGCAGTTATGAATGTCTTAGACAATTTTCTAAAAATTCAATTAATTTAAGAAATAGATTTAATTACATTTTTATATTTGACAATGTTAGAGTCACATTGACACAAGTCTTACAAATGTCATAAATATCGTGGGTGGTGCAGCACTGAAATAAGTGGTGGCTATAGCCCCTCAGCCTCCTATCGGGTGCACTGCCCATATTTGTGGGCAGCGCAGCACTGATATAAATGGGGGCTATAGCCCCCCTCCGGCCCCCTATGGTGTGCTGCCCATGAATACACGCGACCCGTTTCAGAGCCGACATACCACCACTCAGCTTTCCGTGACGGTGCATAGCAAGGCTGGTCAGTCATCATTCAAAAACGTACGAGATTTGTAAAACGTGAAATACAGTGACATGTTTCCATTCAACGAAGGGACCACGCCGACCTACCTGGGTATATGTTGTGGTCAACATCAATTCGCATATTTGTATCATTAACGCAACTGAATATAAGTTTTAACCCATTAGATTTTAACATAGTGAAAATATATCATCACATTTTGTTTCGTTGTATTTAACTTTCTGACTTTTTTCACAGAAATCTTATTTCAATAACCCAACAACGCATACGCGGAACATTTTAAAAACGATTCTCAACAACATTTTGGAGAACGATGCCTCGAGTAAAGAATCTAAGTTTAATGTCAGTCTCATCAGTCATTTCTGAGACATGATATAACGAAGTTCGTCTGATTGGACATTTTTGATAGGGTCTTACATAACCTTAGAAGACAAAAGAGGTTTTTCTAGAAATGCATCAATCATAAACATCTTGTTACCGTCTTTGAATATTCCCTTGATGACCTCCTGGTAGATGTTGGCTCCACCCAGGTTGAACCGTCGGCACAGTTCCGGCCATAGCTGGGTCCGAATCACGTGGTCCACAGGCCATGATTGGCTACGGATAATGGCCTTGACTTTCTTCTCGTCCAGATGCGGCGATCCGAGGCTGAGGTCGCCGTAGCTGGCAAAGTGGCGAGGCGACGACGGCGATGAAGATGTGTCCCTTACGGAAGGGGACGACGGGGCGATGTCAGCATAGGTTACATAGGGGGTGAAAGGGGAGTTGCCATTCATTTCATTAGACGGTCGAGTCTTCTCTTGTGCGGGGAGTAGTGCTCGTGGTAGAACACCTTTGGCATGATCTGAAAGAGCAGACAATAAGTCAAGCAAGGGAGACAACTACATGGAAACTGATGAGAAATGTGAAGGAACAATAACTCTGTGTGAAGTTTTCAAATTAGATGCTGGTGAAAGGATTTCAATACCACTCAGCTACGCCAGACAATGACTCATCACTCAGAGAAAGCAACAAATTTGATCGATAGTTTGTATTTCTACAATTTCGATTGTATTGTGCAGACTCGTTTAAATGCAAGCTATGCAGGTTTGACAGCCGAAGACCCACTGACAAACGCTTCTTCACATGACTATAAATGCCTACAGCAGTAACTTCACAGCAGCACTGCCAAGTTGAACACAAAACTTCATCAACATACTTTGTCGACTCAATAGATCATTAGGGGTTCAGTCTTGAATCCAACTAAATCCCGATACCGATAGGCTATTAATAAAGACTTGTTCTAAACTACTAGCGAGCGTCAATAATTGTGCACTCAACAAAATAGGATGGAGCTTCCCAGCATGAACGCAATGGCTCAGACACAAACAACAATAATACTCAAGAAAACCAAGATATTAAAGCCACGAGACTCAATCCTGCCTGAATGCACTTCCACTTTTAGTATCCAGTACATTTTTACACAGCAAGCATAGACAGTCACAGGTCATATGAAGTTAGCTTTCCTTCTTTAGGTGCAACGTGCAACAACAGTAAGGTAGCCACAACACATTGCATCACGATAATTTCAAATTCTAACAAAGCCATAACAAGTTTACACAGATTTTCATCTGACGGGTGCCTAAAAGTCCACAACTTTACAATATACCCAAAACAGTCGAACAAAATCCAAAGAGACACAGAATACACTACCATCTATCAGCAACATATGCAAAACAAGGATCAATGAAATGTCCACAGTATCTTAGGCAGAGACACAATGACAAGATAATTCAGCCATCAAATTTGAATAAAGCGGATTAACGAGCGACCTAATCAGCATTACTAGCACAAAATCTCCATATATACTGACATGAAGAGCCAAACCATCAAAACCCCATGAGAAGGTACAGTTAACACAAGTGCAGGCACAATGCTGAAATTTAGTGGTTGGCACCTCTGGATTTGCATGTGAAGAAGCAGGTCAAGTGCTTGACTCCTGTGTTGCATTGTGGGTATATACCTTGGATGAAAGGGGTGCTGTGCAGTTTCAGGACAGGCTCACAGACATTTCCAACTGCCATTCAAAGGAGGCTGCCATTCTTAAGCTGCCATTCAGTGATTACCCAGCCCATTTCTATTGAGGTGCTGAAAACAGCAAGTATCCCAATGGTGTTCAGCAGTAGCAAAAAGGGAGATAACTCTCCTGCAGAGGACGAATGGAATAAGTCCGTTCAGTGATGCAAGTCATTCTTGAGTCTTGGTCTAATATGTTCAGTGATGGGAATCAAATCAATGCCAACTTACAATAATAACAATAACAACAGTAATAATAATGATAACCCTAATAACATAGTAATTTTTATTATTTTTTAATGTTTATTTTAGAAAATACAATGTTAAATAATAAGAGTTAAGCACTGAAAGCACTATAAAGCATAATATCTGTGACATAATATAATAATACAATACATACATGAGCCTCTAGAAGCCTCTTTATAAAACAATGGATTTTAGTAACAAAAGATAGCTCATCAGAACTCAAATCGAAGATGGTAGCTAATGTAACATGTACTTACATACAGCCTGTCACACGAGTTCAAAACAACTTGGCAATTTCAAGTAAATTTATCCGTAAAACGTAACCACACCAGAACTTACCACTCTGTATATATTATATGGCAATCAAGGTAGTTCCTGTAGCTCAAAGTATGACAAAGTTGACTCATACACCTACCTAATCACAATTGTAAATACCAAGCACCAGTCTTCTAATACATCACGCAACAAGACAGTGACTTCCATCATGCAATATGTGACTTTCATCACATCAACATGCAACTTTCATCACATCAATATGCGACTTTCATCACATCAATATGCGATTCTTATCGCATCAATATCATGATTCTCATCAAATAACTGTCATGATGCAATTGTTATTATAGTCTAAAAATACAAAAACTTTCTGAAGTACATGCGCAAACTATATTACAACCTCAATTGGTGATCATACGGAAACTAAAAATAACCACAGTACCCTTCACTCACTGCTAAAAATACATCAAGAACACGTGTACTCTTTTGATCATATCTAGCTAAAAATACAACCTTACGATGCCATGTTTGAACACTTCATTTAAATTTGCTACTAACCACGTTCCGGCGCGAAAAAATAATTGATTTAAAAAACTGCCTGGAATTCTCTTCAAGGCCTCGACAAATTAATAACCGGGGTGGAGTTCAATAACGCTAGGACCTCGCTAGAACAGCAAGACTTTCAAGACTATACGAGATATTGCTGAGTATTTTAAATAAGATCACGTGATTTTGGCTAGACTTTTCCAGCCACGAGACAACTACTGAACTGTATCCAGCATACAGTAATGACCTGGGGCTTGTTCCAAGAAACTGACTTAAGTTCATTTTTGACTTAAGTTTAAGATTTGTCTTAACTTCCAAACTTTGAAACTTCCACATTCGTTAAGTTAGTCGAAAATAATACAAAACTTATGTCAAACACTTTAAGTCAAACTTAAGAACTCTCTTTTGAAAGTTTTTTTAGACAAATTTAACTTTTGTTTCACAATTTGCAAAAATTCAAGAATTGTCTTAGCTAAGTCAGTTTTGTTGGAACGGGCCCCTCGTCTAAAGCAATTAGCGGCAAATCAGTTTTTCTCAAATCTAGAAATTGTTTCTAACCTGAGTAGGGCACAAGATGAAAACCTTGTAAATATCCTGACTCATAAAACATTCATTGACAGGAAGAACAAGTTTATTATCCCCTTAATAAGAAGTGGAAATTGCACCATGCACAGGTGAAGTCTGCCCAGGTAGATATATTTGTGAACTCCTTTAGTTTATTGCAAATAGGCTGTAAATCTCAAGATTGTATGCTCACATTGTTAACAAATTACACATCTTGCGGTATTTACATAAAATACTTGAAATTGCAAATTTTGCACAGAGAAATTTTATGCTAGCAGTATTGTGATTTCTGGTAGAAGATACCGGTAAATAGTAACTCTACGCTGACAATTTTTTCAAACAATTGGGGGTTGATCTATTAAGTCCCAGAAAAAGTAAGTCAGATCCAACCGGATCTTTAAGTTTTCATTGGAGTTGAGTGAAATGCTACTTGTCCTTAAGGGCCGAATACATGATACATTTGACCCTGATGCATAATGTAATGTTCAGTGGTCACACCCACATCATTTTCAGTTCGTGAGTAGTCAAAAGTTCGAGTTCTGCAATAATTATACTATAATGTATGCATGCACAGCGACCTAATTATAATATAATGCCATATCCAGGCATACACCCAATTCATGACAAATCTGATTATTGGAATGTGTTTGTGACAGGTTTTCATGGTTTATTTAGCTTAGGTGTTTCCTGTACATGTTCAGTTTAAAGTTATTAATTGCTACCTCTTGACATATATTTACAAATCATCCCAGCCCAAGCTAATCTTCCCCATTGGTTAGTTTTATATTTGGCGCACATTCTGATTGGTGGAATAGTTTCACTTGCATGTTATATGTTATATCCTTATACTATATCACCCGTAGCTTTTAATACATCATACCGAACACAAGCACTTTTCTCTTCGAACCACCTCGGGATTTATTCATACACAATATAACCCACACTGATCAAAGTCAAAAATTCAATGCATTTGGAAGGACATCTTCCAGAACATTGTGAATGTGAGTCAAGACTACATGTGCTGTTGCGGTATGCGGTTTTGGGCTAAATTTCGTATTTAAGTTCAAGGGATATTGAAAAATATTAGTAATGGGAATGCAAAAACAAAGAAATTTATGTTGAATGATAAGCACATTTTCTCCATGTTGTGCAAAAATCCAGTTTAAAGTGCTTAAAACCGCCATTACCTTGTGACTACATCGTCAGCATCATTGAACTTTGCTTTATAGCAATGCATATCGCGATCGTGAATTCAATATCCTAAAAACGAGAAAACAGAAGAAAAGCGACTGTAGCTCGACGGACACGAATGTGACCCAATAAAAGTAATCAGCGTCAGAGTGTCATGTCCGCCATATTCACGCTTCTCCAATGTCCCGTGGGACAGTGAAAGGGATTAAGGCGTAATCAAACCCTAATTTGTCACAACCACCACAAGCGCAAGGTCTCGCCATTCCTTATACCATAAACCACGGGGAAAACGAGCAGCTTTTCTGACGACTTCTCACACTTAACACAATGGAAGATGACTAGGGCTGTGATTGGTTCTCCTGATATGTATCAACCAATAAATGCTCGGAGCCTGAGATCAGCTAATCAACATATCGTCAGCTAGTGTTTGCGGGTGTTCTAATTTGATAGTTGATCGACTGGTAGGGTTGTTTTTGGTGTTTTTGAAATGAAATTGGTGATTTGAAGCACTTTAAAAAGTCTATCTCACACCTGAGGCTTTAACATAGAATCAATGCAGGAACAACCAGAGGAACTTATGTGCATTTGACTTACATTTTATTGGAATTGGTAGCATCAAAAATAAGCCATTCAAATTTTATATATATATGTATGTAGGTATGTATTATTTGACATAACTCGTTCGTCAAGACAAAATTTGTTGAAATCATGACTGTTGTGAACGTTATTATAACAACGCTTTCACAAACAAACTGTAGGCAATATGGAACAAATCGACTGGTTGACTGCAACACAACGCACTGCAAACAATGTAGGAAATAAGGTTCAATGTCTATGGGTCAAACCATTGGCCAGAAAACTGGACTGATTAGACCAGGTATGTCCTATCAATTAGGACACCACCTAGAACTAAATTTAGCAAAGTCTACCTTGATTACGGGTGATTATCGCTGATTGAGAGGGACATTATTGACAGCAAAGGAATGAAACACTTGTGTACCTGAGCTTAGTACTGTCGCAATGAATCACCCGTAAAGATCATACTTTGACAAACAGTAAAATGACAAAATACATTCACGTAGAAAAATAATTGCCAAATTTCAAATTTTTATATCTTGCAAAGGTTGATTACTTTCACTAGGTGTTCTTTTGAATGGTAAAATCCCTCCTATTTAGGACAAATAATGATCGAACAATATTTAGAATTACGTTCTAGGGTTTTTATATGATTCCACTTGTTTTTAAATGTATCAGTTGTGGTGTTTTCTTAAAAACTACAATTAATGTGACTAGTACATTTGTACAGCTCTCCAGGAAGTCATGATCACTAGGTGAGGCTTGCTACAAATTTAAATATTCAGTTTTAACGCGACACAGTATCCTTACCCTTAAGCACAGTGCAACGACTGATAAAGAAATGCCCGAGCTTCACAATAAATTTTTCACCAAAGTGACATTATGATCGAAATGCACACATTAGCTAAAGATACAGTAAAATCCTACCAAGGAGACTTAATAGCGAAGAATTTAAATTTCCTGATTTTTATTTAAAAGATATGTAGTGCTGCCACAAGGCAAGGCTATGGAAACTTTGTGGATAGTCACACTAAAGAAAAAGGTCAGTATTGGCAATTGTTTTTGTCCGAAATTGGGGAGTTTTTACTATAATATGGCCAAACAATGAGGAATTAAACTGACCATTGTGTTAAAAATGCAAGCGCAGTGACTAACATTCCAACATTTACATGAGCTCTAACTAAATATTTCATGGTCATTTTGAAACCACCCTGAAATTCTGATCTCTGTAAGGATTTGAAGAATTACCTAGGTTTCTATTTTTGTTGCAGCTCACTGCTGACTACGGTAAAGTCTGTGTTCTGGGAAAGCAACCCTGGACAAGTTTAATCACACCTACAGATGGATTGGCAATTAGGAAGTGATTTAGCAACAAGGAGAGTGGATCAGACAACTCCAACAGGACACTGAATAAACATAATGCTTTTGAAACTTCAGTTATTTAAATGCCTAAAAAATCTCCATTACCAATTTGGCAACACTCCCTGTTGTAAGCAGAAGTTTTAAATACAGGTAGTGTAGTCAATTTATGGCTATAAAGCGATATTTCTTTCTGCCCTGGAATTCTGGTTTTCTCTAACCATGCGTAATTTTCATACTAAATATATTGTATTCAATTTTACAGATGATGACATCGAGATAATAAACTTTATGTATAACAAATGAATGAAGTATCATCAAAACTGTTGCCAATACTGACTGTACTCCTTAAAAGGAAACATACCATGCACACTTGTAAAATCTAGAACCTTAAATAATCCTGTTCTTGGAGCATATTCACATAACCCCATTTTATTGACCCTGAGGTCATCCATCCTAAGTCATGGACACTCCAATGTACACAGAGTACAGATAATAGTCTACAAAGTTAAAACATCAAGCTTTGCTAATTAGTAAACAGGACGATTTAAAATCTCCAGAGTACACTAAATGAAGTACATTGGAATGTCAGTAACACACAACATCAGGCAATAGTTATATCGCAGATCAGAGCCACTTTCCCTGATCACCATGTCAAGGAGCTACTTGCTTGAACATCCTATTGTCCAGCCTTCCATGGAACACAGATACAGTGGATAGCCACAAGACAGACATTAGCCTGCAAACAGAGTAGCTGGGCAGTAGCCCCTCTCATCCTATGCAGAATTTGTAAACACAACAGTGATTTCAGTTACCACTGGTAATTGGTTTACTAGGCACTGCCTGGCAGGATTGATGAATATGGGAGTAGTGTACAGCCATCACTAAACAAGATTTAGTAGTATTTTGAGACCTTGCAGTAATGTGAAACTAAAACTTTGAGTAACGGAAAAAAGGAAAAAACGCAGGGTTTGCCACAAATAGGCACCGTTAAAGAATCATCACTTAGAGCAAAAAACTGAAACCGCACTTGCTATCTAAAAGTGGCCACAAAAGGAATAATTTACAGAAAATATTTCAGTAACAAGCACTGCAATACATGTTTCCAAGGACTGTAATTTTGTGAGATTCAATTATTTTTAAGAAATAGTTATGTGGACAGTAACGCCAATGTTCTGACTTAAGGTAATTTAAGTCTTAAATTACTTTTCATTAAACAGATGGCCATGTTAGAAGGTTTCAGACAACAGAGAATAGCAAATTCGGATTTTAAGTTAGCATGACAAATCATAACACAAATGCTACAAGTACAGAAGATCCGCAAAGCAATGTGCACGGACACAGAAAGAAATACACGCGTATAATTCAGTTCAGAAAATGAAATCTTTTCCAAGGTCATTCGCTCTTTCACCAGAGATGCAACAAATTTTGATACAAGAATTATTCTATGAGGCCATAAAATAATGCAGAAGACTACATTGACTTTCATAATAATCGCCTGTGTGATCCTGGCCACATCACAGAATGGTGTCAGCCTTGACATTTACTCAGCAGTGTTTTATGAAAGATGACTAAGGGTCGTAAGTCAAACTCAATCGTCTCAGACGAGGCGAATTTTGATCTGGAAAAAACATGCAAAACCTCTCTTGCCATGAAAAGAATGCCTGTTGGATGTGTTGTGAAAGAACGCAGTTGACACCTAGTCTAATTAGTCGGCGTTTCACCGCACACATTTGCATGGACCACAAGCCGAGACAACGATGAGAAAATCCACTCGACTGTCAAGTTCCATCTGAAATTGGACAGTGTCTTACAGTACTAGTCAGTCTAACTTTGTAAGCCAACACTAGATAGAGCTTGCATTACTGAAATCCAGTCACAGTTATCTCCCTTTCAGACGGAAAAGCATAACATCTTATAACATCAAAAAAGCCCAGCATCGTGTAACATCTGGCATCAAAACCAACGCCAAGTGACAATTTATGTTCCTGATAACAGAGCTTCATTTCTCTTGCTTCTCTTACTAGTGCACCTAAATTTGCCAATCTCAATTGATAACAGGTCTTCGCTGAACTGCATTTGAGCAGACGTATCGTCAACTGCCACAAAATGTTGCTTCTTAGCGAGCCGACTCTCAGTCGAGCCAGTCTCGCCACCTAGTGACTGACTACTCTGTGACATGTAACTATTGATGCACTACTGAAAATCACCATTGATTCGCTTTGCATTTTTGCATAACTAGGAAGAGAATCAAAATCTACTTGGTACCCTAATGAAAATAACCTAAATGCGGGTTGCTGATTAATACATAACTGAATAGTTGATCTTACAAGCCAAAGTTGATTGCAGTGTCAGGCAAGAAATCCTCCACAACTTATCGATTGATGGACCTGCTTGTAAATTCCCTCGCCTGCACAGAATAGTAGTTGTGGAAATTTTGAAAATTAATTCAGAAGTGAGGTTCAATTCTAGATCAGTTTTGAGTGACATTGTCACCGAGTACAGGCAGGATGTTCTCTATGATACGCAATCAAACCGGTGCAAAACACGCAGGTTCCGTTTCTCTAGCTAACGGCAAAAGATCGCCTAAGGGACCACAAGACTTGTGGTTTACGAACAACCAAATCACGTACAAGCTGGCTTAGGTCTTGACAACTGAACAGGGCTCGTCACTAATATATCAGGGCGCAGGGACAAATTTATGAACTCCTCCTCGACTCTGACTGAAAATTTAACCAATCACGCTGCATCATTCGAGTACAAATTAGTAAGTTTACTCCAAACATGTCATGCACTTGATCAATATTTGAGTCAAGTTTCAAGTACAGAGAATAGAACTCCAACCAAGAAGTCCTTTTACAAAGACTCATCTTTTCACAATCAATAACAATTATTATTGCTAGATCAAGTATTGATGCTTTTCCACATCACAACAATTTTCCATATTTCAAAGACTCAATTCTCTGTTGAACCAGTGCATTTTCTTACCCTGCCTTCAACCAGCACGGCTTACACACTGTCCAATGTTCTCCACAACCTTTTTTCGACCGGTCAGTGCCACAAGTTTGAATTACATCAAGACAAGTTTGGCTTATTCGTGCAGTTTGAAAACATACAAGTTTAAAATGTTGAGAGATTAGTAATTTCTTAAGCAAATTTGGTCATTTTGGATTGTAGTACCAGTTCAATACATTTATACAAGGAGTTAACGCACTAACTCACCACAATATGGACACAGGCTTTCAAACTCCAAGTTTGTAATTCAGTTGAGTGAATTTTCTACAGTGGAGAACACTGATGTCACAAGTACTAACATGTTGAAAGGTCACATGTACTAACATGTTGAAAGGTCACACGTACTAACATGTTGAAAGGTCACATGTTCTAACATGTTGAAAGGTCACATGTTCTAACATGTTGAAAGGTCACATGTACTAACATATTGAAAGGTCACATGTTCTCCCATGTTGAAAGGTCACATGTACAAACATGTTGAAAGGTCACATGTAAAAACTTGTTGAAAGGACACAACATATCAACTACACAGCTAAACCAACCACAATAAAGGGACTTGTCAAATGAAAGTGCAGTCCACACTATAGACCCTTTCATACAGTAAGAGCAAAAGCCTCCACATACACTGTGAAGTTAGTTGAATCGTTCATACCTGCTTTGCTAGTTAATGGCATCGAAGTGACGCTGTCGTTTTCGAAGTAATTGCAAGGTAGCGCTGATGCATCCCTTGCACGCTAACATTTTTTTGGTAACAATTTGAGAACATTTACATGTACGAACTGACATAAAACTTATTTGTAATTGGATTGGTGATTATTCGAGCAAAATATGAGCAACTATTGGTGATGACATTGCCCTTTAATTGTTGACGATAGCAGTGGCCCATCAATAACTCGAATGAGACCGAAGTTGACCATTCATACCACACCGCTGCGTCAACTGTCCGCTGTAAAATCTACCTGTCTACTGCAAAGTTAAGTGGAGCTGTGGATCTTAGATCGAAGTTAACCGTTCATACTGATCACAACTCCCCAAAACATCGACAAGTAGACGTTAGTATGAAAGGGCCTCATGAGTTACTCCTGGAAAGAGATATCCCAATGTTTAGATGTAGTGTAGACACTACTTGCGCTGGGACAACTTGTTACACGTGACAAAGTACTCCAACTTTCATCAAGGTAGGGTAACTAGTTTCAAGATAACTTGCTCCAGCCCATGTCGTAGTGTGGACCCAAACCTGCAGGCAAGGCAGAAGTGTCCAGCTGTACTCTAGCTCAGTTACAATTATAGGGACATCTAATCATTTTTGCACCCTACTTATCGCAAGGCGTAGAGTTTGTAGTATCAGCACTCGTCTAAACGTGGATAAGTTAACCTAAGGCAACTCGTAGTGTGGACCCTACTGAATAGACGTGAAGCTACTGCCAAACGAACTTTTCACAAATGGACCCCTAGGTCTAAACTGTGTGTTCAAAACTTGGACTTGAAAACTGACAATTGCACAGCACGCTTCAAATAAATTAATACATTTGTACTCAAGTAATGTGACATGATCGATTAAGTTTCCAGCCCGAGTCCCCATCATTCAGTACGAGTTCAAGAATTACATCCAGGGCCCAGGATCAAAATAGAACAGTTACGTATATGACATAGATCATGGACTTAACACCAGTCCATGATTACTCATGTGGTAGGAATGCCAATACAAAGAGTCTATTTAAACCTAGATTCTGTTGAAATTAACTTTAGACTTATTCCACTTAAAAACAGGTCTCAATTGGTTCATTGTAAACTTTTAAAAGTGATTTTTGGTCTTGGAAAGAACTGACAGCTCGCTAAGACTCTTGGTATAAAATAACGTGCCGTGACAAGTCAACTTCTAGAGCCTCATTTCACAAATAACGAACTGTTCTTTCTAAGAAATTTCATTTATTCTGACTGAGGAACATTTTAAGACCAAATTCATAAAGGCAAGTGGTCTAACTACAATGTAAGATTGTGTATCAGAAGACACTAACACGACGGGCCCATTCCAAGAACACTCAAATTTCAGCCAATTTTACGATAAAACTTAAATTTGTCTTAAATCCGTTTCAAAAAAGAGATCTTAAGTTTTTCTTCACCAGTGAAACAAGAACACCTGAATTGGCATATAAGTGGTGAATTGTTCTGAAATTTGACTTGTCACAATTTAATCTTCCAAGCATTAAGCACACCTGTCATATGGGGGCAATAGATCACACTGATATGACCAACATCAAATCGAATGACTAATTTTAGCTTTAAACTGATGACCAGAAGTCTGATAGGTGGTTACACAGTGTGTCTAATATCATCTAGGTACACAGACACTCAACCGCCACCAGCAGAGAAGTGAAAGGTCTGAGTATTTCTGATATTAACACAACAAGACCTTCCTGTACTGAAATCTCTTCTGTAGTGGAGGTACAAAAAAGCAGTCACTCCTGAGTTGATTAACACAGGAAGCATACCTAGCACTGATATTACATGGCCGTTTCTTTAATTTGTAGGTGCCCGGATTGCCAATCCAAATACGATACAAGAATGCCTGCTTAGAACACAGATGAATTACATAACAATTAGGATACGACATTGTGAATAGAAGCTTGACACATGTTGAATTCTGGTCCAATACCTAAGAATTAGAATGGTGTTGTTCTATTTTAATGACGAGCCTCTTGCTGTTACTCTACAGGGTTGATCTGGGCCGAGTTGAAGCTGCAAGAAGCTCTTGAAAGAAGCTGGTGTGATCACTTACTTCACTTGTAATACATCTCGCAATCTTGAACGATCTTGCCTTTTCGAGAGCGTCTTACTTCTACGAAACGCATGCCTCGTTTTCAGAAAACAAGGTGGTCCCCATTTTAGAGAAACTTTCTTTGACGATGGATTTGGAAAATGGCTCATAAAATATTCAATTAGCAACTTCATTTTCCAAGATATCAATTGACTAACAGAGTACTTTTCATTTTAATAACATACACTTTTTGCTTCAGTATTAGGTACAATACAGGCACTAGTTCCTGGTGCCCACCAGTAAGCAAACACCCCCACACCCAGTCCACAAACACAGCATCGGGTGCAAGTGACCCTGCAGAAAAGATTAAGATGACACAACTTGACACTGGTGCAATAACTTGACCCATCTTAGAAAAGAAATGCAACCAATGAAATTGCCTCCATGCCAGCGTCAAACAGACAGAAACAGTTTCATGAAGGAAGTAATTATCAAGTTCGTACAAGCATGCACAGCGAAGTTTACACAGCTCTACTTTCCTCTGGTGACACCTACAGGACATCATGTGAACTGCTCAGTTCAACTACCCTGAAGGAAGTTGTAGGCTACCTGACAATCTGGACACAGCTTCGGTTAGAAGAGCAACCAAAACTTCAGAGCGTCACTTGTCTATATATGGTGCGTGACAGAGAAGATGATGGTGATGACAAGGAAGAAGTTGAGTTGATCCAACGTACTATATCAGATACATCTGAGCTCAAAAAGAGCTTTAACCCAGTCGGTAACATACAGCATTAACTTAAGGAAAATACACAAACTTACGTACTTTCTAATGGAACACTCTCTGCATTTTTGACTTCATCCCGGTCCAAATAACTCTGGAATGTCACCAATGATGGAGAAGAAACAGCTAAAGCTAGACCCTTCATGATGGTCTCAAGTCTCAACACTATAGAATTCTAGTCAAGGTAGAAAATGACTGTGACCACAGACGGAGACAAAGTTCACATGAGTGAGCAAACTGAACAGCGATTCGGTCATCAAATAATCCTCACAGAAGTCGATGTCAGTTTTTAAGCAAAAGAGTATCAAAAAATTTCAACACAGTCCTGCAACTTTTGATAGTTACAATACAAACAATTCCTGTCATGAAGACACCACAAGTTCTGGCGAGGACTAGATTTGAAGTGACATTCAACACCGCTCACAAGAGTGATATCAGTTTTAGCTTAATCTATATCTCCCATTGTGATAACAGGTTTTCCAGATGAAGAACAATAACAGTTGATCAGCTGTTTACTGGCCTGCTATCAGCATACTTCAGTGTCCTGTCATACTCATAGGTAAACATGTGGATCAGATAAGGAATTTTTCAAGAGGGAGGGCATAACCAGGGGCATCGAAAGTGGAGCAAATAAAATGACTTTTGGCCAGTGGGAGACTTAAGGAAGTCATGGCTATACCAGTGCAGAGGTGTACGTCGGTGTTGCTCAGAAGGGTACATTACAACAACCAGTTTCCCAGTGTGTGTTTTTGGCAAAATTCCCAACAAAAGGTTGCCTTTCCAATCCAATTTCTGAGTGACTTCTAGAATTCAAAACATAACAGGTCCCTTTTTTTCCAACTAATCAAATCTACAGAAGGGTTTTTGATATTGTCTATATTTTTAAAAATTTAGTTGTAAAAGGTTTACTCACTTTTAAAACTTCTTACTTTACTGCTTCCGGTTTATTATGTTAACAATACAACTGTCTAATCCCTATTCAAGTTAAGGGTTCATAGAATTGACCCCTACAAAACTGTGATCTTTCAGGAACAAAAAGGATCTTTCATGCATGCTACCTACAAATTGGTCTCTTTCTTCCGAGCTCACCCTCTAAATGGGCGAGGGGATCTTAATTTTCCAGCTACACCCCAATAAAAAATAAAATCGTACCTCTTCGTTATACCTCAGTGTGAAGTCCTCAATACAGGTGAGACAGGTAGATTACTCGTGCCCTTTTAGTGTACTTTAATTTCCAGGTGAGAGAGACACCACCAACTCTATTCAAGACAACAGACCTTCACAAATGTTCCCAGTACAAAATTACAAAATAAGATCATTCTATTCAGTTTTCACAAACGAATAAAATTTCAAAGTCGCACAGGATGATACGGCACCTAGTCCACCCAAGGTTGTGGCAATGAACCCATTTACAGTAACATGTCTTGAACTTGGGATGAAGTTAATTACTAAAATTGTCATTTTTGAAAGACTCAGTACGTTGTTGCAAATGCCCAGAATATTATTATGGTAAATTCTCCTAATATTCAAACAAAAATGATTAACAATATCCTTTTTTCATTTTTCAAATGCTCACCATATTGCCAAATCCGTTCAAAATTTCATGAGTTCGTTAAAGACAGGTCTACTAAGTAAAATCATCTTCTTGCTTACTCTAGTTGAAACTTCTGATAAAATAAAAAAATTCCGTTCTACCATAATGTGAAAAATAGGGACAGAATCAAATTCTGATATGTCCACAATAATGTGTTTCAAATTGAAGAATTCTTAACCTGCTAAAGCCATGTCTTTTATCCACGGATAAATACTTAGATGACCTATCAACGCCGAACTATCAACGCCAACTTACGCAGTTTTCGACCTCAGCCACTGAACAAAATGTCAGTGATTATTAAGTAACTAAATCCTTTAACCTTGGTAAAAACAGTCAAGACCAGTGGTGGCAATCAGAAAATTTAAATCATACTGAATTATCGGAAACCATTTCCGCTTCGCGAATTGTTCCTGCATCGGCTTTGAGTGACATTGTCAGAGTACTGCCAAGACTAGGTACTCTTAACAATGAGAGATGAGAAAATCCCCGGGTAATTTTACGACTTAAAATTGTTTTGGGAAACTGCCATTTATAAGCATAATCTCAAATACCACAAGACATACTGCACGCTTGGCAATGTCAATTAAACTTTACTATGTAGGGAAAACTACATATGTCAACAGGAAACATGTTTCAGAAATTGGAAAATATCCAAGCCTGCGGATAATAAAAAGCAATGCCTTTCACGTGACTCGGCTAATCTGATTCTACAATTTCTTTCCATAATAGAACCAGATGATAGGTACAAACATACAACTGACATGAAAATGAAGAACAGCATTTAAAACATGCTACGGTAAAATGTAACCAATTTAGAACATACGATGGGCTGTAAGAGAATTGTTATTTTCTTGTTTTTCATAAAAGATAAACAGCATCAAGGAAATGTTATAACATTAAAAAAATATAATTACTGTAAAAATGGATTAGGAGGCCTACTTTTCCAAAGATAGTCCGATTTTTTACTTTTAAAAACGAAATGCAGATGAGATAAGTACATTTGGTTTATGAAATTGAGTTTTCGGTGAAATGCATGCCTCTGTTTGTGTTATGTGTCACTGGAGATTTCTGTCTTTGTACCGTTCATTATTATCTCAATGATAAAAAATGCGTTATCAGCATACCTTCATGTTCGATACCACAGCTCTCCTCAGAGAACGTTTTGTGAAATTTGTGGCACTCACTCACACATCAATGTTAGACGCCTTAGAAAATGAAAAAAGGGACAATTTTGGCATTTTTTTTACAAAATTCGTGAAATTTTACACTACAGGTTTAACAGATTATGTAAATCATATTTGATAGTAAATCGTCTCAAGGGGAGCACTCTTATGAATCATTGACCCGAAAGCCACGTATCACTGACTTTTATCTTTAGAAGTGAATAATAACTACATGTTTGTTAAAGCCACCTGACATCTATCATGCAGTCATCTTTGAAATCGACTGAAAAACAAGATCCAATCAAGTGCACGTCACCTTTAAAACAGGACACAGATTACACTAAGACGCGAGAAGTATGCATAAACATCGAACATGCACACCAAAGATAAGCGCTCGGCCATAACGATAGAAGGATAATATAAAAACAGAGATATGTTGGAAAACCGATTCAATCTCCATAATCACAGACAAAAGTTGCGTATCAAAAGCAGCAAAAACCCCTGCAGAAACAAAGCTCTTACCAAAAACCCCAGCAGCTCATGGTACCTTCATAGAAATCATAGCTTGATGCTTTCAGTGACAAGACTGCTGACAACTTTGAAATAGATCAGTGCTAGCTTTGGTGTTCTAATATATACTGAAGTCATTTGCGTACAGGTATTGATCAGCCATGCACATATTCAATCAGTTACTGACAGGAAGAACACATCATTTCATCTTCAAATCTGCAGCACTTAAGATGTCAGCACCGGCTTTGCATTCGTTCACGGAAAAATGTTTTGAAAATGCATGTTCGCCTTTCATAACTCAACCAGTTATTAAGCAGCTCCATGAGACAAAGGGAAAGAGGCTTCAACCAAATCTGAATAACACTTTTGTTCCAAAATTCCGATATTAAACTTTCAAGAACAAAAACGCAAGATCGTTGCTTGGTCTTGCGCATCAAGTAGGATGTGTGCTAGTAAAAAATTGTGAATACAACTAAGCAACACTTGCAATCTCTACAACACAAACACTGACATGAGTTTTCAATGTTTTAAAACAAGCTTTGGAAATTGGGTTTCATAACTAAAGACCTATTTCTGCAGCTGGTTAGCAATGCCAGTGTTGTCAGGAACCTGCCTTGATAATTGTCAATTAAACCTAAGAAAACTTCACCAACCATACCTTCTATGTAACAGCTGGTCAGTGTCATGTTTAAATTATTATCCATGTTTCCTGGACATCATAACAATGTTCATGAAATAATGCCATATCCAACTTTGCTTTGCTATTCCACATGTAGTCTCAGGCTGGTAAATTCAACCAAACATCTTGCAGACTGACAACTGGTTTGGCTTTGACATATGATGGCCATGCCAGAAAGAGTGACCTCGCCAAATATAACCTATTGAGTTTGGTTTAATGACGTGAATAGAGTGCAAGAAACATGTCGCAAGTCACGAAATCAAATAAAACATAGACCCAAGATTAAACTCTAATTCTTTTTTCAATCAACCTGACATTTGCTATGAGCATATCAATCGAGATACAAACAACGTTTTATAATTGGGAGAACTTCTATTTTTTCACATAAATATACAAAAAGCAAAGACATTTTTAAACTCGGTACTATAATTACATACACACAGCAGTATATAAATAACTTGCAGCAAAAAGTAGCCATCTGCTTACGGTCAGAAATTAAAGGAAACATGCTGATAAACAATTTATAACATGGCGACTTCAGAGTTATAAGAAACAGAAAGCTAGATGTTGGCAAAAGGTTTTTGTAAATGTAGCAAAGGACCTAAATAGTAAAGGTAAGGGCCCTTTTAAGGTCTTAATCAGAAAAATTCCAGTTGGGTGATAGCCCGCAAGTCAGGTATAGGCATTATATCAGACAAGCACAGTAAAACACATATGAACGCAACTTAACAATCACAGGCACTATCTCATGAGCAAATGTGTTCTTTAGTCTAGACTAGTTCCTAGCAGAGACTATAGATGGCTCTGATCTATTCTAGCTCATGATTGGTCACAAAATAATGTTGATAACATAGCAACAAAGGGTGGTCCTCTCATCAAGTGCACAGATTGGTCCCCTCATCCTCATAATAGTTTATAACTTCTAATGCCATGTCGGTGTCTGCCCGATAATGGCAACACCTTTATAAGCTCATACTTCGCATATACTACACTGGTGTTTAATCGTAGTAAATATGTACCACTGATGCAAACCTTTTCCTATAGGAGGTACACTTGTCACATCTTGATGCATATAAGATACCTAAATAACTCATTTTGTGCAGAATAATAACAAAATGATAGTGTTATACGCATGCTCTACAGCATTTTCAAATGTGAAAGTAACGACACCTATCAGGCTAGTGAAATCGCATGAATTTCCATTCAGGAGGTCAAAACGGTCAAGAATTTGAATGTACTTTTGGCTAGCACCAACCTGAAAGAGGCTAATAATACTGCTCAGAAATATTTCACCAAGGCTTTCAATTCCACATGGCTCCGTTCCAATAACTGTAGAAAAATCTATAATTAAAACCAACTGTCTTATGAATAAGGGTTCTATAATTACCCACATGAAATGCTTTTGGGAAATTCCATTTGTGACGGACAGAAAGAACAAATTGTTCATCAATTGATTATTCAGGTCCCACTGGCATGAATCAATTTTTGTCAATTCACTTTGCTCGACTGCGAAAATTACCTTTAAAGGGCATGATGGACGTATGCTGAGAAATATTTGTCAGAGCAAAGCAACCGACGTTTTTGAAGACATCTTTTCAATTTTTTATCAGTCAACTTGAAGTAAGTGACAGACGTACATAACAGGCCACCAAAGCTGCAAGCATGTCCCCAAAAGTCTCCATCACGGAGTTACAATAACAGAAATTTAGGCTGAAAGTTTTTTTTTAAATATGTTTTGTAGAGAATGACAATAATATGTGTTACTTTTTACTTTTTAAAGACTTTCAGCAACGTTATGAAAGTCCACCATTTCTCAATAATCATTGTCAGATGGTAGTTAGACATGAAAAAGATTTTTAAAAATGTTAGCATTCATCTAGTGCTAACTATTTCGTACGAAAAATCAGAAAACATAATTCCACTTGTCAGCCAAATTGTGACCTACATTGGTAAGACTTTACCCTAAATCCATTTGTCACAAACAAACTTAATGATAAAGACTCAAATGTGACAGAGTCAGTTTGAAGCCAAGTTGTCTTAGGCATAGGTATTTGGGAACACTGAGTACATGTACGGTATTTGTCCTGATCGTGCTCAGAGATCTTTGATAGTCATAGTCAAGAAGGGGGCGGACTCTGTTGGTCTAACGCATTTGTAAGGGATATCTACAGAAGATAAAGATGTCTCAAGGTTGATGTGATCATCCATTCACTACACTTTGACTAAAGGCTATGAAGTAAATGTTACCGTTTAAACAAATATATTGCGACAATTGTAATGCAAGTTTGTGCTTTGCGTCTTTATAAAGACCCTGATTTGCCGATCACAAACCAGAGAAATCCGTTTTAAATAACACAACATACTGTTTTATAAAATAAAATTAGGAAATTCTGTTTACTATTTCATAATGAAGTATCACAATTGATTTGGTAATCACATTTTTGTTTCCACAAAATTATGCCGCAGCTCCGTTTTACTAAACAATTAGCTGCACACTAAGTTTATTGTTTCCCAAACTAGAAAAAGAACAGTGACACCTTCAGAAAAAAATGAACAACTACTTGAACATGTTTACTGCAAATTGATGGTCGATCGGTTTGTGACAGTACTGAAATTATGTGCATTCAATTCGAAACCTCAAATTCCATGAAAGGAGTCAGATTCCATAAATTCCACGTGGTTTGAGTCATCGTGGAAAGTCAGCATCCTACACCCTTCATACCACAGCTCAAACTGACTAAACACGTTACTAAAAAGCAAACACATATGTTCTCATTGAAGGCAAGAATTATATAACAAACATAAACTTGTCTAGGATTCAAACCCGTGCACTGTTGTAGAGAGATATTGCACACATACGCCACTGCACCATAAAAGACCACATGGTCAGCGACAGAAATCAAACTTCATTATGATTAATATCTAACCTGGTGATGACAGATTTCAGGCCCAAAATCGCATTCTTTTTCGATACCTGGACTCAAATATAAGGTACCTTATAGTCTGCCGGTTGCCGCCATTTCCTAGTGCTTTTCATCAACAGTGCATTTGTAACAACCTCTGTGATTGGTGAGATGTGTGCTACCAAAAAAATGGTGGCAACTAGACGACTGTAGGGCATCTTGCTACTGAGCGCAGATATCATCGCGTGTGGACGTCTGCGGCAATAGTAATTGCCTACCTGTTATAGTTGTTCTCGTCTTTGTTGTTCTTCATTGTTATATAGTGACATAATACTCTGGAGAGTGAGGTCACTTGAACCAAGAAGAAGGAGAAGAAGAGTCCTGTAGTGAAAAATCACCTAGTCCAAGTTTTGAAGCCGGTACCTCTTGCTTCAATGCCAGGCGTCTTAACTAGTCGACCAAAGAGCAATTGCGCGTAGGCGAGTGATTAAGAGAGGTCTTTATATCACTAAACTCACTGCAGATTCACCACAGTCCCAACCAGCCAGCAGGCAATTGCGCGTTTAGAGAGGTTCTATACGACCTGTACTTACACTACACCCAGAACCGGAAATTCACAACACTGTGACGTCTTTACTTAGAATTGAAGTTGAACTGAAGTAAACTCTTTGCATGATTGAAAAATTGTACTTTACCCTTTAGTTTTAAAATTGGCCTCAATGTTGACAGTTAAAGTGAAGTTTGACTTCCGAATAGTATTTTCGAAGACGGCTAAAACGCACGGTTAGTCGCATTCGTCAGATGAGATAGGCGTACAGAAACAGTCAGAGACTCACTCAGAACTAGGAACCAGGTTCCTAGCTCAGAAACACATACCCTAAAAATGGTTCGAAGTTGTTCTGGCTTCTTGTGTTCTTGCAGCTTCAATACAATGAACATAAACTGCCCGTAGACGTACCACCTGCTATGCGTGAAATGAATTTTGCTGACTTTGCAGTAAAAGCCGAGTTTCGGCCGTAAACAAGAATTACGTTCGAACCACACTCACTAACTTGTCGGGCGCCATTTGTTTACGAAAACGAACGAGACTTCATTACGAGATCGTGAATCTCCGCGTTTTTCAGACTTCCATCGCGTCTTAAATAATTGTCCCATTTTTTTTCATCTCAAACGCAGTGATTCTCTTAATATAAGACTAAATTTCTTTCCTAATCTTACCGATAAATTTTGTAGTCATTCAAAACATCTCTCTGATATGCGTGAACTTGGAATCTTGCTTAATCTCAAGATCACGTATGCGTGAACTTGGAATACATGAGGAAACTTCACCAGTTCATTCAAATAATCACGTTCACGTTGATAAAAATTTGCAATGCACTAAATCTAATTACATGTTAATACAAAATTACAAATTTTGACCAATCCTTTTTCAACTATTGGCGATTTTTTTTCACCAAACAATAACCATTCGCATATTCCTCCGATTTGTTGAACAAGTTACGGTAAAGAGGAAAAACGGGTGATCATGAGGCCCATAATTCCAATATTTATTACACTGAACAAAAAATTTCACCTGATTGCCCAAATGAGTATCCGATTCCAAGTTCACTCATAGGTAATCTTGAGATTAAGCAGGATTCCAAGTTCATGCACAGCAGCTTGGTCTCTTACCTTCTCCGCTTGGAGACGCCCCACTCAAAGGCGGAAACTCTCATTATTTGGTCAGATGCACAGGTGCCTGTGGTCAGATGTGAACAAATGGAGGCGAAAACTCTTGCAGTTTTGACCAGTGTGTCCGTTATAGCATTCATAGGATTCTGGTTATTTCTTCCGTTTATTGTTGGTGCTATTTTGCTTCTAGTTGTTCTTACGATTTACAAAAAATACAAACCACAAACATACGTCGAATCCACTGGAAAAGCTATATTCATTACGGGTAAATGTTCCACTCTCTACTCTACTCTCTAGTCTGGACTGGTTGATGATGGCGATGTCGCTGAGCTGAACGAGGCTCTGGGGCTCGGTAGTTGGTCCTCTATGGGTAACTTCTCAACCGATAGTTGTTGCCGGTGGCTGGCGAAAATTTTTGAGTGAAAAAATACAGAGAACTCATCAAGTTGAGACTTACTCATTTTACTGTCAATAAATTTTGTCCTTTTATGCGCCCATGTATTTATATGTGGGCACTTTATGCTGTCATCCCTGTCCCTGTGACTTGTCCAGCATCCCTTGCTGTATCCAAAACCCCTTGGATAAATTTTAATAAAATTTTGCAGATATGCAGTTCCATTCATGGATGGGACGGCATAGTATGCATCTACTGGTCTGCCCCCTAGTGACAGTTTTTAAGTTTGTCTCTGTTTCTTCGTAATTCTGAAATTAGGCAAAAAGGTATCAGGGAGACGATACCACATTCAAGTTTTCTGATGGACTTCATGTATTTTACCCTACCTAGTGGCTATTTTTACTGTTTTAAGTTTGTTTTTGGTGCTCCATTGGCCAAGCCACTTGAAAGATGACTATGAGAATTGGCATATATGTTCTTACTGGGAAGAGGACTGCTGACCATGATTTTTTGCGGACAGCTCTAACTACTGTCGTACCTCCTGGTGGCACCTCCTCGGTGGCAGGATGGTGACGACTTTCATACATATCTGATTACTGCTGTGCCCCCCCCCCCCCNTATACTGTAGTGGCAATTTTACTTTTTTCTGTTTTCTTCTTTATCTTTGAGTTCCTTGACAGAGTTTTATGAAACTTGGCAAATAGAATTAAAAACATGGTGACACCTTCCTGTTTTCAGATGAATTTGATTTGGTGTACACCACTTAATCTCCATTTTTATTTTTTTAATATGTTTTTAGTGTCTGCCTCACACTGTGACAAGACAATTTCGGGACAGTTAACTTTCAAACCCCTGGCATCGTGTCCAAATTGACTAGGGAAAAATTATTTATTTATAATTGAAACCGATTTCATAATGGTTAGCCGTTTAAATCAAAATTTTTTGTGATGGACGGGGGTTTACATATATAGCCATTTTAAATGTGTGCGTGTGTGTTTGTGAATAGGCTAAAAAAGCCAAAATTGGTTCTGGTCTTTCCCTAACTCATTTTGAAACCTACGCTCAACTTTCACATCAGTTTCAGCCAAGGCTTCATTTTTTTTCAAAATTCAGCACAAGTCACGTAGACAAGGCTTGGAATGCCATGATTTGACAAGCGATGAGTTAAAAAAATTCGACATCATTTTTGTTCATCTCTGGTGCATTTTCTGTTTTGAAAAAGTACTGTTCCGTCATCTCGATTTTCAAAAAAACTTACCAGAACCAATTTGGCTTTTCTGGCCTTATGTCAATTAATTGTTTAACAGAAAAAGAACCGTCACCTTGTTATGTCTTGGTTTGCCTTGTTAGAGCCTCAAACCGAAGTCACTGTCTGTTTCCAACCTTTACAGATAAATTGAGCCTCCAGGACTTCAGTTTCCTTTTTAACAAAAGGCTTCTCAAAATGATGCCTGATTTTCCATATTGCATATTTTGTAGGGTGTGACAGTGGGTTTGGGAATTTGCTGGCACAGAGACTAGATAAATTGGGGTTTCAAGTGTTTGCTGGCTGTTTGTTTGCTCACAAAGGTGGAGCTGTGGATCTCAAGTCGAAATGCTCCAAAAGACTTCACTTATTAACTGTAGATGTCACTAGTGACCGACAGGTATCAAGAGCTCTGGAGTATGTGAAATCTAACATGATGGACAATAGTGAGTTTTAAATGCAGTGTTCTTTAAAATTAACTGAACAAAAAGTTACATTCCAGTCATGATTGACCTACTGTTTACAGTAAATATTCTACATGGTTAACGGACTCATAAACACGGTCACGGATGCATGAACAAGACTCACGTACCTGCAAACACCATCCACTGACTCACAAACACGGGAACGTACTCACAAAACACGATCTATTCACCCAAATACACGGGACACGGACTCACGTTCACGAAGAAACACGCTTAACGGACCCCCAAAAACAAGTCACGGACTCATCAGCTTCCTGGGTCAGCTGACATCTACATTTTGTCCGTAAACCGTGTTTGGTGGTCCTTGAACCGTCTTTCTTCGTGAATGTGAGTCCGTGTCCCATGTATTTGAGTGAATGGATCGTGTTTTGTGAGTCCATTCCCGTGTTTGCGAGTCAGTGAACAGTGTTTGCAGGTACGTGAGTCGTGTTCATGCGTCCGTGACCGTGTTTATGAGTCCCTTAACCTGTAGCTTAGGTACTTTGATATTGAACAATGATTTTTCTGAAGTGATGATAGCCAACTGAATTCTGACATACAAGAAAATAATTGAAGCTCATTCTGCTATTTGTAAAACACCACAGAAAACACTAGAATCCTAAGTGTTAATACAGTGTTATGATAACATGTCACACAGTTATCACTAGGTGCATGGCATAATGTCAACTGACACTGAGTTCTGTTCACTGTCAAACTGTACCTGGTCATGTATAGCATTTCACACCTGCGCTGTGGAATAAGTATCCAGACTGTCTGATCGGCCAGTCAGGATACAGCTGTGTCCTTATCAGTTTGACTATGGCAAACCAATGTTTACACAGTCCAGCTCTCTTAATGTCTGTTTTCATCTACTAAGCTCATGTAGTCCTGCAAATATGTTGTAAACAGTGCGCCTGACGCTAACCGATATTTAAAGCAACCGACTTTCAACGAATGTCGTGAACCAGATGTGTTTGGTATGAAATACTTTAACCAAAAAACTTTGAATGGAGATAAAGAGACTTTAGAGTTAAGTTTCACCAGCTGATTCCTTTATGTGATTGCAAGTTCTGACCAGCTAAACCACAGTATTGTGTATCAACACAAAAGGCTTGCTTGACAAGTTTAATGGAGCATGATTCTAGTTTAGGTCCTCATAGTGGAAACATCTTGATTTTTACACTCCAAGAGAATGGTACGTAATGGAATAGGTGGTGGACATCTAATGTACAGTCTACTGTGATGGGCAACCGCAAAAATAAACACGTTGCCGTATTCCAGATGTCTGGGTATCGTCTCGTTTCTTAGCGCTTGAGAAAATATTTGTGAAGTGCACCGTCTTTGAATTTGAAAATTTGCTGACGTTCTTCTTCTTTCATTTTATCTTCAATTCTATATTTGTTTCTGTGGCTCGTCACCATGTTTTGTTCAAATTCAACTCTCTGCACCGGCTTGCTTTCATTTTTCTCTAGAACTTTGGGCTGTTGTGAACAATGCCGGCATAGCTGAGGTTGCCCCAGCGGAGTGGTCAAAGATTGCCACGTATGAAAAGGTCATGTCCATCAACTACATGGGTACAGTCAGGGTTTCTATGGCATTTCTTCCTCTGCTGAGAGACTCAGTGGGCCGGCTGGTTAATGTGTCCAGTTTATCAGGTATACCCTGAGGTATAATTACTTGTCAATGAGTGTTCGTAGCATAGTGAAACTGGCATCAAGGAGACACCATTCCAATGTTATAGCTTATAGAATATACATAATGTGTCTGCATTGTACGTACAAATGAGCTGAAAGATTTCGAATGGCATCTTTTGTTCTTATTAAAATCTCTGACTTGTTTTTCCTATAGGTCACGGATAATGTACATTTCTTACATGTTTGAGTTTGCTCGTTTGTTAGTCCGTGTGTTGGCGTTACGTACTCGGGAATGTAGTCGCCAAATGTATCCTCCTTTTCAGGACGGTCTGCTATCCCCGGTTTTGGTACCTATGCACCCTCCAAGTCTGCTGTGATTTCCTTTTCTGATATCCTTCGCCGAGAACAGAAAAAATTCGGTGTGAAAGTGATCACAGTCGAACCAGCCTTATACAAGCAAGTACTTGTGCTGTTTTTAAGTGGGAACAAAAGTTTTCCTGTGTTAGGTGACCCATATGCCAAATTCTAGTTTAAGAAAATGTGAGTTATACCCAAATTTAGATGTTTTTACATTACGACGTGATTGGTTCAGGCACCTAAACCCACATGAACATTTGAGTATTTTCAAAAAAGCAGTGATGTCAGAGCACTTTTACAAATGGTGGCTTTCATGAGAGGCCATCACAATCGGGTTCTTATCACGACAATATTTTATGCACCAAATATTTTCAGAAGTGATAAGACATGGAAATTAAAAGCTAATGTCTTTGGCGGAATGTGGTACTATAACCACTTTTGAAACACAGATTTTTTGGACTTTGACCATTTCATTAAAAGAGCTACCTTGTTATATGTTTAAGTTAATTTTGCACATGATGTGTTTATAGCAAAACTATACTTCAAACTGTATGTTGAATTTCAGAAATTGAAATTGATCTCAAAATAGTAGATTTTTTTAACAATTGTTCACACTGCAATTTTTGCTTGAATCGTATTTACAAAATCTTGTAAATTAAATATGCAAATCTTAGAACAACATCCAACAGGATTACAACTGCCGGTAGTCAATTATAATGTCGCCAAATTTTGAGAACCAGTTTGATGCCTGTTATTCAGTGGAGAAAACTGGTTCTCAAAGTGGGGGCACGTTATATCCTACTATCACCATTACAATTAACTCAGCTAAAATCACTTTGTCATGAGGAGGCTTTTACAGTTACAAAGTACCTAAACTTCACGGTTAACGAACTCCTAAACACGGTTACGGGCACAAAAACATGACTCACATATCTGCAAACACTGTTCACTGACTCACATACACAGGATCGGACTCACAAAACACGATCCATTCACTCAAAATACACTGTCACGGATTCACATTCACGAAGAAACACGGTTAACGGACCGCCCAACACGCTAAACCAATCAATGCCATCTTGAGGCTTGCGGACGAGGCTGACCCGGGAAGCCGATTAGTCCATGACTTCGTATTTGGCATGCTTTATCGGAGTGAACCGTGTTTGCCGGTTGGTTAACCGTGTTTTGTGAATCTGATCCCATGTATGTGAGTCAGTGAACGGTGTTTGCAGGTACGTGAGTCGTGTTTTTGCGTCCGCGAGCGTGTTGAGAAATCCGTTAACTTTGTAGTTTAGATACCTTGAGTTACAGCCCCTTATTCAGCTGCTCACTCTTACAGTGCCTGTTGAACTTGTCTACTGTATGCAGAGTTCCTAAGCTAATGGAGGGAAATGTAATCAGGAGACAGCTTCCCAAATGCTTTCAAAGTTCACAGATTTTTAAAAATCAAAGGCTCAACTCTGTTAATTTTTGTTGCTGACAAATATTGTGAATGTCAGACTATGTATATTACTGGCTTCCATTTAAATGATAAAAATATTGTCCCTTTTGGAACCGAAGAACCGTGCCTTGATGTTGAAAGTGTACAGCCGTTTCGTCAATATCTCACGGGAATCCCGTAACAGATCTGAATACACTACAGGTAGATCAAGTCCGTGAGATATGGATGAAACAGCTGCACACTTTCCACGTCAAGGTACGATTCTTTGGTTCCAAAAAGGGATCTTAACTCATTATTTTTATTGTGAAGGTCATTTTCTAGAATTTTTAAGTTTTAAGTTTTTGTAAATTGGGCCTCAGTTGCCTACCACTGTTTACGACACAATAAGAATACACTTAATAAAGCCTCGCCAACTCCAACAATAGATTACCCTTGGACACACAAGGGATTGGTGCTTATGGCTTTTTTATTAATTACATCAGTTTTTGGCCATAATAGAATCAAAAAGCAGACCCTACAGCTATGGTGATGACCTGTTTACTATTTCTTGCCATTGTTGTTGCACTCATTTCACTTCATGGATGTAACCTGACTCATATGTCGACAGTTGTTATCTGATTGTTTTTATCCTGATGATGTCTAATGAATAGATGAAATGTGAACTTTTTCATTTGTAAAGCCATTGTCCGTTTTTTTTTCTAAGGCTTTTGATATTGAGGCTGTGGAGTAAAAAAGCACCGATTCATGTAGAAATTTGTGCGAAGGATATATGTAATGGAAATTTTACTAAATGTAAAACTCTTTACAAAAACGGTGATTTTCAAAATGCTCATGTAGTGTTTTGACTAATTTTGTGTGGTACATAATTGATAACTAATCTTTTCAACCTTTTGGTTTTGCAGAACTGCTATTTCCAACGTGGACTCGCACACCCAGAGATTGTCAGACTTGTGGAATGATTTACACGATGATGTTAAGTCTGTCTATGGCCAGAAGCATATTGACCAGTTCCACAAGCTGCTGATGAAATATTCCGAGACTGGAAATCCAAATATTGAAGAGGTAATCTAGCAGTATTCCTGAGTGAATTCTGTTCTAACTTCATAAAGGATAAGTGTCTATAATATGCTTTGGATATCACCATCGACTTAATTCACACATCTAATTGAAGGTAACATAGGCACACTCAGTTTGTAAACTTGAAGGTCAAGGTCTAACAATGTATCCATCACAGCACCAGGTAATATGTATCTTGTGTATTTCAACTGAGACCTTGGTTTAGGGTCGTGGTCAGAATGCTATTATTGGCCTATGCCTGAACCTGTAGTCACATGGTCTTGACTCGTTTTGGTGGCTTGACGTTCGTCTCTCTGTAGCATTCTTAGTGTTGACTCCAAACCAAGACAGAGTTGTGATATACAAAATAGTGCCATTTGTATTAGCAATTTACTTGTTTGTTGAAAGCAGTTTCACTGCGCATGAACATGTCATAAATGGGTTCATATTGCTATCATATCTACTTATTAAACAAATCTTCATGATATTTGGCAGATGTGTTCCTGTTAGTATATATAGTCCTTCTTTGAGGTGCATTTTGTTACATATGACGTGTTTGAAATAAGATGCTCCTGGTTGGGATTAAGACTGTGTTATAACTGGTTCAAAGTCCCCACACATAAAGTCCCCATTTTTTGTGCTCCCACATATTGCTATGTGGGTGCATTATTCCATTATCCTGTCTGTCCGGCGGGTGGTCGCCATCTGCTGCTGTATCTCCAAAACCCTTGGTGGATGTTCATGAAATTTTGTAGGCATGTTCCTATCATGGGTGGGACAGCACCCATTTGTTTGCGTTTGCCTCTGTATTTTTGGATTTCCTTGGTGGATTTGCATGAAGTTTAGCGAAAAGAAATTTACCAAGGAGATGGTGAAACCTTGTTTTCAGGAGGATTTGACATTTTGCACTACCTAATGAGGGTTTTTGCTGTTTTCAAATATGCCTCTCTGTCGGTCAAACCACTCTAAGGACGATTACGAAAATTGGCATTTGTGTTCTTACTGGGAAGAGGACAGCTGTTGATGATTTTCTGAAAGTGCCGGCTACTGTGATGCCTCCTAGTGGCAGTCTTTTTTGCGTCTGCCGGTGTAAATTATGGAACCCCTTGGAGGAACTTGGCCATTGCATTTCTATGAAAGTGACAACAGTTGACGACGACTTCCTGACGGATCCAATTACCACTGTGCCCCCTAGTGGCAATTTTATTTTTTATGTTTTCCTCAGTGTGTTCAGAGTTCCTTGGTGAATTTTCATGAAATTTGGCAAATTCGTTTACATCTGGAGTTCTCAAGTGGCAGTTTACCATCAATATTTGGGTTCTCAGTCTTCCCTTTTGAAAATTTAAATGTCTCTAATTTTTGTGTTGATGCAAGTAAAAAATGTCGTAGTTGCCGTTTGCTGTGCATCGATGGGGCCATGGGTGTTTTTCATGCCTCTTGTTTTTTATTATGAGGGCCGTGTGCATGGAATGGTTTATTTCATTTTCTCTAAATACTAAATACACAATCCTTTTATTCGTCCCTTAAAATGCAACACAATGCTGTCAACGATATCGTAATCTTAGATTAAAAAATCAATTCTTTATGTTCTAATTTGAATGAATTTAAAATTTAATAAACAGTTTCATTTCTCTCAAATCATGACACTAGTACTATTTAAAGCTGCTTTTCACCCTATTTGCCTGGTTAAATATGGAAATTGAATTAGTCATTTTACTCTCATAAAACCAGCCTTATAATCCTCCTTACCATGATACAAATCCATTTCTGTTACCAACTTCGAAGTTGAAAACAGAACTAAACTTTTTGTTTGTAAGCTTGACACTGGTGCGCTCGTAGTGTCAGAACAATCTCCCTTCTTCATGTGTCAGACATCAATTAAAATTCCCTCGCATGACTGGCAGTAAAATATGTGCTCGGCTGAAAAGTTCATGTCATAACTGATAACAAAACGACATAATTTTAGCTACATATTTGACATATATATTGCAACAAAACTGAGAGCCCTCCCGTACCTGACAATGATTCTGATTTGTTGTTCTCTAGGCAATCGACTGCTTGGCAGATGCCGTCATGGTAACTGATCCTCCAGTAAGGTACATCCCGAATCTCTCCGTTGCGATGAAACACTACATACTATCTCCATTACCAACCTGGGTTTTGGACAAGTTGTTGTCTCTGGTGTACGGTTAATGATAGAATTTGCTTCTTAACTATGATCAGTAAATAGCGGTTAATAAAGTCTCAGTTTGCTACCTCTGTTCAAGGCTAGCCGAACAGCACGGTACTCGCACTGATGAACTCGCCTTGTAGACCTGTAAACTTGGCTCACAAATGTGGCTCTGTCCTCGTAAAACACGGCTTCAGGCACCCAAAATCACGGCTTACTGACTCGCATGACTATGAATCACATGTATGACTTAGCAAAGAGTCTGTGAGCCATGTTTACATATGCCACAGCTGTGTGTTTTGGCCAAGGTACCATACTTTTTGTAACTGCAGGGTGATGTTTATGAGTCAGTGAACTGAGTGTATGGGTCCTAGTGGCAGATTTAGGGGAGGCCAAGGGGGGAATTGCCCCCCCCCTCTAAAGTTCTCCCGTATTCCATTTGGCAGTTCGAAGGTGCAGATGTCTGATGGGCAAAATCCTGGCTAATACTCTGCCCTAGCCCNATATGACGTGTTTGAAATAAGATGCTCCTGTAAGACTGTAATAACTGGTTCGAAGTCCCCATACATAAAGTCCCCATTTTTGTGCTCCCACATATTGCTATGTGGGTGCATTATTCCATTATCCTGTCTGTCCGGCTGGGCGGTCGCCATCCGCTGCTGTATCTCCAAAACCCTTGGTGGATGTTCATGAAATTTTGTAGGCATGTTCCTATCATGGATGGGACAGCACCCATTTGTTTGAGTTTGCCTCTGTATTCTTTGATTTCCTTGGTGGATTTGCATGAAGTTTAGCAAAAAGGAGTTGGTGAAACCTTGTTTTCAGGAGGATTTGACATTTTGCACTACCTAATGAGGGTTTTTGCTGTTTTCAAATATGCCTCTCTATTGGTCAAACCAATCTAAGGACGATTACGAAAATTGGCATTTGTGTTCTTACTGGGAAGAGAACAGCTGTTGATGATTTTCTGAAAGTTCCGGCTACTGTGATGCCTCCTAGTGGCAGTCTTTTTTGCGTCTGCCGCTGTAAATTATGGAACCCCTTGGAGGAACTTTGCCATTGCATTTCTATGAAAGTGACAACAGTTGACGACGACTTCCTGACGGATCCAATTACCACTGTGCCCCCTAGTGGCAATTTTTTTTTTATATTTTCCTCGGTGTGTTCAGAGTTCCTTGGTGAATTTTCATGAAATTTGGCATATCCGTTTACATCTGGAGTTCTCAAGTGGCAGTATACCATCAATATGTGGGTTCTCATTCTTCCCTTTTGAAAAATTTAAATGTCACTAATTTTTCTGTTGATGCAAGTAAAAAATGTCATAGTTGCCGTTTGCTGTGCATCGATGGGGCCATGGGTGTTTTTCATGCCTCTTGTTTTTTATTATGAGGGCCGTGTGCATGGAATGGTTCATTTCATTTTCTCTAAATACTAAATACACAATCCTTTTATTCGTCCCTTAAAATGCAACACAATACTTTCAACGATATCGTAATCTTAGATTAAAAAATCAATTCTTTATGCTCTAATTTGAATGAATTTAAAATTTAATAAACAGTTTCATTTCTCTCAAATCATGACACTAGTACTATTTAAAGCTGCTTTTCACCCTATTTGCCTGGTTAAATATGGAAATTGAATTAGTCATTTTACTCTCATAAAACCAGCCTTATAATCCTCCTTACCATGATACAAATCCATTTCTGTTACCAACTTCGTTGAAAACAGAACTAAACTTTTTGTTTGTAAGCTTGACACTGAGAACAATCTCCTTTCTTCATGTGTCAGACATCAATTAAAATTCCCTCGCATGACTGGCAGTAAAATATGTGCTCGGCTGAAAAGTTCATGTCATAACTGATAACAAAACGACATAATTTTAGCTACATATTTGACATATATATTGCAACAAAACTGAGAGCCCTCCCGTACCTGACAATGATTCTGATTTGTTGTTCTCTAGGCAATCGACTGCTTGGCAGATGCCGTCATGGTAACTGATCCTCCAGTAAGGTACATCCCGAATCTCTCCGTTGCGATGAAACACTACATACTATCTCCATTACCAACCTGGGTTTTGGACAAGTTGTTGTCTCTGGTGTACGGTTAATGATAGAATTTGCTTCTTAACTATGATCAGTAAATAGCGGTTAATAAAGTCTCAGTTTGCTACCTCTGTTCAAGGCTAGCCGAACAGCACGGTACTCGCACTGATGAACTCGCCTTGTAGACCTGTAAACTTGGCTCACAAATGTGGCTCTGTCCTCGTAAAACACGGCTTCAGGCACCCAAAATCACGGCTTACTGACTCGCATGACTATGAATCATATGTATGACTTAGCAAAGAGTCTGTGAGCCATGTTTACATATGCCAGAGCTGTGTGTTTTGGCCAAGGTACCATACTTTTTGTAACTGCAGGGTGATGTTTATGAGTCAGTGAACTGAGTGTATGGGTCCTAGTGGCAGATTTAGGGGAGGCCAAGGGGGGAATTGCCCCCCCCCTCTAAAGTTCTCCCGTATTCCATTTGGCAGTTCGAAGGTGCAGATGTCTGATGGGCAAAATCCTGGCTAATACTCTGCCCTAGCCCCCCCTCCCCCAACTCAAAATCCTGGATCCGCCCCTGGGTCTGCGAGCCGTGTTCATGATAGTGTTTTGTGACTCTGAGAGCCATGTTGTTTGGGTAACCTGTATTCTGTTCATGTTTAATTTTGATCTAGTGATTAAGTACTTCAGTGCATTTTAGGGAATTCAAAGCTACTCCTTTGGTAGAATGTTTTCCTTTCAATGTAGGGATGCTGTATTGTGCAACCCCAATAGACCATGAGTCTGGGGAATTGAATCAGGCCAATTTAAAGTATTAGTGAACATTTGTGCAAACAATTTGTCAGCATATTATGTTACAGATGCAAAAGTGTATCATAATTGTCAATGGCATGTTTCATACTTACCTGGTAATGCTTGTTTAGTTGTGTATTTTCTGAGAAAATAAATAGGTCGGCACTAGCCGCTCTTCAGTCCTGTTCATGGCATTGCCGGTTGGAGATACAGCGATGCCATCTGCTGAGCTTACAAAGAACAACTATGGAGGAAATTGCCAACAGCACAACTGTGTCTTCAATTAATTTTAGAATAGTATACTGTGTAACTTTTAATTGTATCTCGGGATTTGCCAGTAATCTGGTGCATGCTTTAACGAAATTCTTGTTAAACTTTAAAAGAGGATAAAAGCAGAGAACCTTTGATAATGTGGTGGCGGATCTCAAAGAGCCATTTTGTATCTCAGTATATCTTTTTTTATTCTGTTATCTATGATATCATGTTTGTGTTCTCCTGGTGACAACACGGTAAGAATGTAATGTGTTTTACCAAAGAGTATAGATTTTTTTACTATGACTTGTTGGCATTTGGTGTAAATGTAACAGAAGCTAGTAANGCATTTTAGGGAATTCAAAGCTACTCCTTTGGTAGAATGTTTTCCTTTCAATGTAGGGATGCTGTATTGTGCAACCCCAATAGACCATGGGTCTGGGGAATTGAATCAGGCCAATTTAAAGTATTAGTGAACATTTGTGCAAACAATTTGGCAGCACTGTCAGCATATTATGTTACAGATGCAAAAGTGTATCATAATTGTCAATGGCATGTTTCATACTTACCTGGTAATGCTTGTTTAGTTGTGTATTTTCTGAGAAAATAAATAGGTCAGCACTAGCCGCTCTTCAGTCCTATTCATGGCATTGCCGGTTGGAGATACAGCGATGCCATCTGCTGAGCTTACAAAGAACAACTATGGAGGAAATTGCCAACAGCACAACTGTGTCTTCAATTAATTTTAGAATTTATAGTATACTGTGTAACTTTTAATTGTATCTCGGGATTTGCCAGTAATCTGGTGCATGCTTTAACGAAATTCTTGTTAAACTTTAAAAGAGGATAAAAGCAGAGAACCTTTGATAATGTGGTGGCGGATCTCAAAGAGCCATTTTGTATCTCAGTATATCTTTTTTTATTCTGTTATCTATGATATCATGTTTGTGTTCTCCTGGTGACAACACGGTAAGAGTGTAATGTGTTTTACCAAAGAGTATAGATTTTTTAACTATGACTTGTTGGCATTTGGTGTAAATGTAACAGAAGCTAGTAATTTCGTACTGTGCGACCTGTCGTAAAAATCACTAGTATTGAAAATGTGTTGTTCTCCATCTCAAACAACAGCTGTTAAGCCATCATATGTATAGTAAGAGCTTCTAATATTGTTATTATTGTCACTGTGAAAACTTCCTTTTAGGAAGACCATCATAAAGTTGAATATGTTTTCTAGCGCGGTGACATCCGTAATCACTAATCTAGATTTTCCCATCACGTGCAAGTACAAAATATTTGTGGTGGCTCAACCTATTGCATTTGGTAATGTATTGCAGACAACTGTGGGCATTGTCTTTAGTCATATATACTTTGTGTGCCGTGTTTGAGTGATTAGTAATGGGGCTGTTGAGATAGTACAGGGACGTACAAAGTTGAAGCTTGTGATGAGAAATCTTGGCTTATGGAATGGGCTAGTGGGTGCACTTACGGTTTTGTCGAGTGATTCAACATTCCACTCTCGCCTTTTAGGTATTGCGATGGTGGCCATTTTGGTAGTGAATACTGGTAAGAGTACTAAGCTTGCTTATGAAACGTAAGCTTTTCTTTCACATGACTGCAACTCTTCGTCAAATTCTCAAGAAACTTAATGACATTTTTCAACACATTGCAGTTACGGCTTTAGATAACTATAATTCATGATCTGAGCCATTTCAATGATTTGAAATCAAAAACGGGTTTTGATAGGGTCTTTCCTATAGCTGCTATTTCAGAGTGAAACAGGAGGATTTCATTGTGTTGTGTATTGTTTGCTACTTGGAGGTCGTTTTGTCATGCAAGGTATTGATCTATTGTGTTCTGAAACTTCATGGGTTGTTGCTTGTTGTCTCGGAGATGGGTTTGTGTGATTTTGAGTTGTTGTGTTGTTGAAATAGTCTCTGTCATCTATCATACTGTCTATGTCTTTCTCTGTATATATAACAAATTCTGTTAAGTTGTGAATCTTCTATTTTTATTGCCAGGAATTTTGTATTTTTACATATTTCTATATACTTAATATGGGCTTATTTTGATTTTTTGACAATTTACAAAAATGTGGTTTTAAGCCTTTCACATATTATTGCCTGAAAAGCTTGTTGTTTTCTCACCAAACTTTTCAATTGTACATTTCAATTATTAGCTACTTTCACATGGGTTGTATGGTTATCTGTAATAGCAGGAAGTCATTAGTTAATGATAATAGCAATGAATAATAATGGTAACATTTTGGTGTCATTCATTCATACCTGTATAAAGGTGATGCAAATTTACGATGCTTACAAATTGCTGTTCTTATACACTATATTTGGCAATAGTCGGATATAACATGCCCATATTTCGAGAGTTTGATGTCCATTATTCAGTGTAGAAAACTGGCTCTCAAAATGCGGCACGTTATATCCGACCATTACCCTACATTTTGTTTCACTGTTGCTTTTGTGAGGGATATATGTGTATGTAGTAACAATTTCAATGAAATTTCATCAATGTCAGACAAAAATTCTTGCCAAAATTGATCTTAATCATTCTTCAAAGGCTTGTGAATGTCTACAATTTCTCAAAACGTCTGACACCAGATATAGTATACAGTGGAGCTTAAAAGTGTGATTATTTATATTTGGTGCTACTTATCTTTGATGAGGAAATAGAGTTTCTCTTGTATGCGGTACTGTGCCCTAAACTGACAAATTGGTGAGAAAATGTATCATATTTTGTCAAAAGGGTGTTAGCCATACTTGCTTATGCTGCCCGAAGTCTTTACAAAGACAGGCAAGCGTCTCTGGTGAGTTTGGCCTTGATTTATGTTGTTCTTCAACTTGTGTTAGCCCAGCGCCACCTATTGTGTCCCTCAAAAATCACACCACAGTGTACCAACACTCCAACAAGTATTGTAAAATTCAGCAATTCAGCTCTCCATCATAGCAAGTAGCAGCATGTGTTGACAAAAACAACCTTGGATTTAAATTGACTTGACACGTTTCCAGGTTTATAAAACACTTCCTTCAGAAGCAAAAACAGTGGCCACCTGGCTAGGCCCAACAATTAATTGTAATGATATTGGGACACAGTCAGATGCGGGGGAGTAACTGTAGAATAGAGTAACAATAACAACCTGTGGTGTGCCAGTTGCCTATTTAGACTGGTCATACACCATATTGAAATATATCAAGCCATCGTTGTTTTTGTCAACATGCTTTAGCTGCCACAGACATACTTTGAACAATTGGGGGAATTTGCAACAATGGTAGCAGCTTATGAAAAATGAAAATAAGGCATTTATTTTGTCTGAGATTGTTGAGATGTTATCTTACTAATCGCCCACTGGCATCAGTGTATGAAGGCTGGGTATGCGTTTACAATAATAATGTGTTTTAACTGAAACGTTAATAGTGAATGAGAAACGGATGTAGAAATCAATGGACTGGCATTTGATATCTGCTCGTAATAAAAGGTTAAATGACCAATTTGATAAGGCTTGACGTGTACACAACTCTACAGCTGTAGTCTTAAATGAAAGGCTATCATCCATGGTGTCGGTGGAACACACCAACTGAAACTACACGGCCACTACCGCATGTGGCTAGTAATTCTGTGCAGTCTTGGAACTGTAATAAAGTTTTTAACAATTACAGTCTTAAACAAGTTAAGTAATTGTCAAATTTTGACTATAAAATTTTGGTTGTAGCCCATTCAATTGAAGAAACTTTTCAAGTTAAAAAATCAGCATTGTGAACTCCGTTGCCCGAGATGTTACTTTTTGGGGTCTGCATTTGGGACTGAGTGTCAACAAAGACGTTACGGTCTCTGGTGTCAACTAAATATTGCGTGATGCGCGCATTACTACAAACTAGTCGTGACTGTTGGACCAAAATCGTACAGTATGTGACTGTCTGTGGGCTTTATTATTTTTGAAAATAAGCGTTGTGGTTTTTTAAAATTCATCACATTTGCTTTTGACCCAAATATGAATACGAACTTTAAAATTGGCGCAACATATTAATAGACGTTTCGGTTTATTGTATATAAACCATTCCGAGACAAAATTTCACAACACTCCATGACATGTGTGAAGATAGGTACACGTCAAAATGTAGTGTGAGTGAAGAGATCAGAAATCAAAACAGTTGGAGCTCAAACGAACCAATATAAAATTCACCGTGTGAAGTTGCATGACCATTCTATTTAATTTGTTCGCTCCGGGTTTTGTATGGGATTTGCTGACCTGCGCTATGACTGTACAGTTGAACGCGTTTTCCCTTCGTCTTGCTTGTAGGAATGTAAAATGCCCGGGGTGTATGACAAGTTATGCCCCTCGCGCCTCACAAACTTATTGAACATCGACTAGCATACGGGGAATGACAACTTATTCGCTAGGCCGCCACGTGAGCAATACGCATGCAACCGTTTTCGCCGCACACCACTGAGTTTGCGCAAGCGTATAATTTTTTGCAAGTATTAAAATGCTCCCATAATTACTTGAATGGGGTGCAAAATGTTTGGAAATGCGAAGCGAATCCAAATCGCGTTATCGCATTGACAGACGTCATTACCAGTGGCTAACACCGGTCTTGCTTGGCTAGAGAATGATCGACATAACAAAATTAGCATGGTGCACAACATGAGCAAAATATAAACTCATTAAAATATCTGATATCATTGTACATGCATACTTATTAATAATAATATGAAGCATTGCAACCCGGCCCCTTTTGGTAGAAGCAAAGGGGATTACCTGCGCGCAACCATGCATGGAGGGGGCTCAGTCGGGGCGGCGAACGAGCCCCCCCATGAGGAGAAGTTGAGAAAAGGTCCGCCTCAGAGAAACGAAAACTCCGAAATAAAGTTGAAAACGAGACAAAAGTCCACTAAAAACCATGAACTACCAAAAGTCGACGAACGCACTCCACGAATCTCAAGTTCGCCGGCCGGGGGTCCACGTTCTCGGCAAAAATTCGAGCCCCTCAATTTTTAAGGCTGGGTGCGCGCATGGGGTTATTAAAATTCAACAGGAACTAAGTCAAAAAATGAAACTATACGGGTCAGTTTAGACTGACTTCGTACAAACAAAATCCGCCAAGATTTACCCGGCCCTCGGCTGGACACATTTTTCGAACTCACTTGATGATACGATACACAGGCGAAGGTGTTATTAATAAATTACTCTTTAACATGAAAGAATCAGGTGTCATATGTTGATTTCGTCGGGAGTCCATGCTACTCGGATCTTTGGTGACAGAGAGCGCAAATGTGCATTACGTTGTAAGACCGTTGTCTAATGGGTACTGAGTCTGGCCCCGGGCAGGCTCTGTGCATTTATTCGTTTGCCACATATAGGCCTAAACTTGTTTTAGATCAGCTTACCGTTATGGAATTCTAATGGTCCAAAATTGGTGTCACGCGCGGATAAAGCCAGTTTTGGAATTCTGGGTGCGTTGACCGCTGGTGCTTGGTAGTCACACGAGAGTCGTGGTTTTGGGCAACTGCCGATTTTCGGTTGTGTCAAAGTAATTTTTGCAAGTTATTTTTTTAGTAGCCTTAACCGGACTAGTTTGCCAGTGCATGTACTTGTTGTAATAGTAAACGACGAAAGTTCACTTTCTAATCAGTTTAAATAAATATTGTGGAAGACTTTTGAAGTCTGACCCACTCTCTTAGGTTTTATACCCCGTGCGGGAAGTAGGTAGACTTGGCCGCTCATTTGTCACGTAATGTGGTCGCCACCAGGTGGCACGAATCCGAGAACCACGAGATTGCAACAACACATGCGTTAGCCTGCCAAAGACCGGTTTATAAACTATCTTTATTCATTTGATTTGGTGCTAGTTTTATCTCACTGTGAATATGATCTCAACATTTAGACACAGTTGTACACGTGGCGTATTTGGTTTGAAATCTTGGGACGCCCCAAGGCGACCAAAGCATTTTATTGACGAAGTCGAAGACCAAGACAGCAACGCCAGCGGATCAAAAAGTGGTAGCTTCAGCTTATTTTAATATTTACCTTTTCCTACTTTCTTCAGTCACCTTAAGTACCAAACATAACCCAGATGACGTGGAGAGGCACGTGGTCCTAAAAATTGTAGGTTCATGTGCGAAACACGTTTGCAGTATTTCACTCGGGCTAGCCAGTCCAATGACACTGTATGTGAATGAAGCCAGATTAGAGACTGGATGCACTGCATCGCCTTGTGCCAGTTGCGCTGGCCCAAGTTCAGACTATGCATCTCCATGTCTTGTCTTGTCTTTTCTTGTAAATCCCTATGGTCATTTTACACAGCATCGCCCATTTCATCCCTGAAAAAAGGCCTGCATTTATGGCCTCGGCTCCCGCAAAAGGTGCACTGACCGATCTTCTTACTCCCGCAAAAGTGGATGGGAATTAGCAGACCTGGAATCTGAAATAGGGGGCCTCGCTGCAATTTTTGGTTCATGCCTGCAGGCACCTTGTTAGTGTGAGTGACTGACCCCCCAGTCCTCACACTGGTTAAACCAGGGAATAGAATTAAGTTTTGTTCTACTTTTTCATGTCACATAAAACCGGTTCCAATACTTGCACAGGTGATGTGTTGTGCATATTAAGCACATGGATAGTGTTGTTGTGGACATAGATGGCCAGTGCATTTATTTATTTCAGCCCTCTCGTCAAGTTCATCTACATCAACGTCCACACCTTCCAAAAGTTCGTCGGATTCTGACTCGTCCAGTCCTTTAAAAATTCCTAACGCAAATCCTGGGCAGAAACTAGTTGCCAAGTATTCCTACAGTGCCCAGGTGGACTCTCCTTTAGGTGAGCTATACACAGAACAGTGCATTTGTGTGAAATGTAAATTTTGTTAGTGGGTGCTATAAGTCTACCTTGCGCCAAAATAACAAACAGGATTTAGACCACTTCCGATTAAAAATGCGTTGTGTCAACTTCTTATTCAGATTGGAATCTATATTCTTTGGCTTTTTAGCTATTCCTTGAGGGTTGAATAAGTTGACTTGATCCCACTGGTCTTTTTATGTGTAGAACATGCAGCTGCAGTTGGATATAACATACACATATTTTGAGAAACAGTTCCATGCCCGTAATTCAGTGGAGAAAACTGGTTCTCAAAATTAGGGTAGGTAATTATATCCAACCATTACGAGGGGCAAATCCAGGATTTTGCATTAGGGCGTGCCAGGGCAGAGTATTAGCTAGGATTTTGCCTGTCAGATGTTCGCACCCCGGAACTGCCAAAGGAATCTGGGAAAATTTTAGGGGGGTGGGGCATGGTCTCCTTGGCCCCTCCCCTAAATCCACCAGTGGTTAGCGAATATGCAATATTTAACAAACTTGTCGGGTTTCCCCGAGCACAAAAATTCTAATCTGAGTATTAATCAACTTGAAGTTAAAACCAATTTTGTTGGTGGGAAGAGTTAGTTTTTGACTAAATGAGAGTTTTTAGCTGTTTAAAGTCTTGATCCCCCAATTTTCGATGTCAGATCTAAACTTTTTCTGTTTATCTCTGTAGTGTACGAATGAACACATAGTTTCAAATTTTTATGAATCGTCTTAACCCCCCCATTAACTCATCCATTTATTTTGAACCACCTCACTTTACTCCCCTTGGGTTTATAAATCAAACTCCAACTTGATTCAAACAATTGCTTTCTTTCGACTTTGGCATGACCTCAAGAAAAGTGTCTTTGAGACGATCACTGACAGACGAGTAGACAATTCAGTTCACTCGTGATGACATCATAGTCAAGCTTGGTTTAAAACTACAGTAGAAACACGATTTTTAAGGTCTTAACTGGAGCTTGCAGCTTAAATCCTGGGTTCATCAAGTGCAACATTGTATTATTTAGTATTTATCTCCACCAACTTTAATATACTCGAGACCAAAAGCTGGTCTTAACTGGAGCTTGCAGCTTAAATCCTGGGTTCATCAAGTGCAACATTGTATTATTTAGTATTTATCTCCACCAACTTTAATATACTCGAGAGCAAAAGCTGGGGCACCTGTCTTGAGTTCATACCTCGTAGAAAAGCAAGTGACTGAAATAATCAAGATCAATGATTAGAAGTCAGTATTGTCACTGTGAAAGTGTTAGCTGTTAATATCTTATACTTTTTCACTTTTGCAGGGGACAAGGAGCTGAGTGTTAAACAGGGAGATAAATTAGTCTTCAAGAGTGCACACAAAGACACGTCTCATTGGTGGTGGGTGGAGACTGAAGAGGGCAGCAGTGCAGGCTATGTACCGTCCAGCTACATGTTTGTAAGGCGATGTCATATTTGTGAAAATAGCATTGTTCTACGATGATAGGGGTGATGTCATTGCCTACTGATAGGTGCTGGGATTTTCAATCATCCTTCCTGTTTGGTCCGTTGAAATTTTAATATTGTTTTCCAATACAGTTGATTGACATTGTATGCAACAGTTATGTAAGGTTTTTTAGCTTACAACACTCCATTCTACTAGTCTCTCGAACTAATTGATACAATTGATTGTGTTACACCCAGCATGGGTAACAACCATCATCTAGAAAGGTCTCAGTAGGGGTTTGATGTAATGTGTTTTGACTGAATTGAATTACTTGTTCAAGTTTCGAATCGAATTACTTGTTTAATTTTTTTGAATTATTTTCCTACTGATTAATTTGAGCACCAGTTTCATTCCCTTTTAGCCAATTGAAGAAAAGCTTACAGGATTACCATGGTTACAGAATCGACCAGTTGAAAGTGTGCCAGCTGTTAATACAGGTAAGACTGTCTTCAAATCACGTTTTGCTTTGTACATTTGCTGACCTGGTTCATCTGATTGTGTTGTCTTGATTTGTTGCTAGTTTCAATTTGTGTTTTTATTGATAACAGTATATCTGACGTGGATTATGGGTCAAAAAGGACTACTGTGGAGTTCCCTAATGGCAATTTTATTTCTCTTTGTTTTTGTTTTTGTTTTGATACCTTTCAACAGGGCTTGGAATTTTCCACGGAAACGCGGATTTCCGCTTTTTTGAAATGTGCTTTCCGCTTTTTTTATAATATTTCCGCGTAACAAAATCGGATTTGATATGAAATTTCCGCGGCAAATTCCTTTCTTACCGCGGCGTTGCAGACGACGTTCACCTCGGAAAGCGGAAGTCTTTATGTTTCGGAGGAACGTAAATTGTCAACATTGCCGGGGCATCTGGGTAAAGCNATTGGTGGTGGGTGGAGACTGAAGAGGGCAGCAGTGCAGGCTATGTACCGTCCAGCTACATGTTTGTAAGGCGATGTCATATTTGTGAAAATAGCATTGTTCTACGATGATAGGGGTGATGTCATTGCCTACTGATAGGTGCTGGGATTTTCAATCATCCCTCCTGTTTGGTCCGTTGAAATTTTAATATTGTTTTCCAATACAGTTGATTGACATTGCATGCAACAGTTATGTAACGTTTTTTAGCTTACAACACTCCATTCTACTAGTCTCTCGAACTAATTGATACAATTGATTGTGTTACACCCAGCATGGGTCACAACCATCATCTAGAAAGGTCTCAGTAGGGGTTTGATGTAATGTGTTTTGACTGAATTGAATTACTTGTTCAAGTTTCGAATCGAATTACTTGTTTAATTTTTTCCTACTGATTAATTTGAGCACCAGTTTCATTCCCTTTTAGCCAATTGAAGAAAAGCTTACAGGATTACCATGGTTACAGAATCGACCAGTTGAAAGTGTGCCACCTGTTAATACAGGTAAGACTGTCTTCAAATCATGTTTTGCTTTGTACATTTGCTGACCTGGTTCATCTGATTGTGTTGTCTTGATTTGTTGCTAGTTTCAATTTGTGTTTTTATTGATAACAGTATATCTGATGTGGATTATGGGTCAAAAAGGACTACTGTGGAGTTCCCTAATGGCAATTTTATTTCTCTTTGTTTTTGTTTTTGTTTTGATACCCTTCAAGTTCCTGAGTGGAATTTAATAAAAGTGTTACAGTATGTGATAGAAAGTCTAGTATACTTTCGTATTCACCTCAGTGGCAGCATAAGTCACGAGTTCCCCTTGAGCAGCGACAGCAATTTCACTTTGCTATATTATAAAAGTAAAAGTAAGTCAAATCACCAAGAGTTTAGTATAACTGTGCGGTAAGCCATTGTGTAATCCCACAATGCTTTATAAACATGGCTACATAAATTCAATCTACGCAACTGTAAATGATTGCCAGCTATGACAGGGGAGATAATGTGAGATGGTATAGCATCCCGTCCCGTGAAAGATTTACTATTTTATTGGTTGATGATCTAACCTCTTAACCCGGCAATAGTTACTTACAGGGGTCCTTATTTTGAGAACCAGTTTGATGGCTGTTATTCAGTGGAGAAAACTGATTCTCGTAATGGGGGACCCCTGAAATTCACTATTACCCTTCACTCAGCCTTGCTTGACAAACATTCCTTCTCTATCCATTCTTAAGGTTCCTACAAGCCATATGTGTCTGCATACAACAAGTCCAGCCAGAACAACTCGTCTTCTGCCCCGGTTGACAACTACAACTGTGAAGTGTGCAACAGAACATTCAACGGTCCTATACCATACCAGGTGCACATGAAGAGCAAAGCACACCGTGAAGAGATGGAGGCGGCGAGTCATAATTGACCATAGATGCTGTTAGATGCTAGAGGTCTGTTTTACGCACAATGCTAGTTCAGGATAGACAATCTTCGTCCCTCACGGACCACAGCGGAATTGTTATTAGCTCTTCTCTTTCCTCATCAATGCTCTTCTCATGTGCAGCAATTCTATTCTTTAGAAAACAATTCGTTTCCCACTAAAAACAGCACATGTTCCCAATTTTAGTATCAATACAGATTTGAAACGTTGTATGAAGTGCATGGTACTAGTGCCACTTCTCAGGTGTGAAAAGAAATGCAGTTAATGAGAAAAGACCTGAGTTCGGAAGAATAGAATTGTTGTTTATGAGAAGAAGACTTGCTCACAAGAATAGAACTGTGTTATTAATGACGGCATGCTGTTGATGAGAGTGCCTGTGCGAATTTTGCAAAGGAAGACAGTTGTCTGCCCTTAAGGTGTATGCCCAACTGCATCTTAATCTTTTTGTGATTTCCAGTGAAAGATGTAGTCGTGAAGGCGATTTTAAATGTAGTCAAGTAACTTGTCGAACTGAATCCTTGTTAACCTAGTTATAAGTGACGCAAAATTCATTGGGTAGTGCTAGTGAAACAAAGGTCCTACTTGTGTAGATGTATGCATTCAGGTAGTCACGTGGGACTCTTAGTTCACAGACGGTCCCATTTCTGCTCTCAGTCTAGTCAGATGTTAAAAAGAAAGACTTTTCATCATTATTACCACCTTGTAAATATCCAGTCACCCTTTCAGTTATTTTGAATAACAATTCAGCTTTTTTACGTTTTTCAAAACCTAGCAGTGGTAAAGCCTCATTCTCACCGATTTAGGACTCAATATGGTGTACAAGTGAAGTTCATTTTTCATTTTATCACAAAAGATATCCGAATACATGCTTTATCATTTTCAAATTCTATACCATAGCTCCACCTGGCAATGTTTTGAGAAACTGTGGACATTTGTGATATTGTTAGAAGGCTTTGAAGGATGCAAAAAGCCAATGTTGGCAATTATTTTTTACCAGAGTTTGTGGGATTCTTAGTGCACACTTGCTAGAAAGAATGATGTTTTATGAAATCTGCACTGTGCAAAATTTCCCTGCTAACTGTTTTTTTCTTGAAAATTTTAACATATGGAACTCGACTTATCTGCCTTTCTTTGTGCCACAGTGGTGGTTTACTGGTATCAGGCACCACAACTCATAGTTGCATCACTTGCCTTTGGATACCCGTTTCTTGTCAGACCACTTTGTTTAGATATGTTTGTGTAGCTTTTGAAATAACTGCTAAAACTGGTAGGTGCTTTTTTACTTTAAACAGTGAGGTGCAGGTTTCACAATCAATTACCCTATTTTGTTTACTTTACTTTGTTTTAGAACTTTTAACATTTCTTCTGAACAGTGCATTATGCAATAGAAAACAAAAGAGGTACATGTCCGTCATAATTTGTGCTCTTGATAATGATTTAACAACTTCCTGTTACTGAAAGATATTACCGTAATATCATCATGAAATCTCAACCAGAACAACGTAATGAGTAAGCTTCTGGCTTTTATGAAGGACTTTACGGAATCTGACTTCTTTTACAGAATAAGATATTTCAAACAGAATTTACATATTTCAGTAGCATATGCCAGAACTCTAATATTTTTGTTTTAATTACCAGAAATTATGTTTACTACTCATCAAATTAAATTTGGCATCCGGCGTCATGTGCTCTGATGGGTCTGAGTGCCATGACGTCCTGTAGTGGCAGTTCTGTATCTTAACCTCTTGCAAGTGTTCTTCTGAATCTGAAAACATGATGATGCCCTCTTGTGGCATTTTTTAAAGCTCACCTCACTATTTTCAGACTTTCTTGACCCTGCAGATTTTCATGAAATTTAACAAATTTGATGTAATGTATATAACCTAGTGATTATTTTTATTACTTTTGCATTTATTTTTGTCGTCCACCGCTTTATCTGTCAAACCGCTCAAAGGATCACTATGAATATTGGCAGATGTGCTAAGATGGCAATGGCTCTGCCATTGATTTTCAAATGGGCCCAAGTATTGTGGCACCATCTAGTGGCAATTTTTTTTTTTTGCATCCACAGCTGTATCTTCTAAACCTCTTTCGTGATCTTTGTGGAATTTTTGAAGTATATTCCTATGAACAGAACACAACTTCTTTACTGTTGTACTTCCTAGTGGCAGTTTTTGTTTTTTTTACGTTTGCCTCTGTGTCTTTGAAGTTACATAAGCTATTTTCATTTATTAGCGAGGCAATAACGCGTTGCCATCTTGGGATGGGATCAAAGTATTTTGCTCCACCTACTGGTGACCATATGTATGATGATAATAAACTCCCCTGAAGCATGCCATTAGTCATGGGAATGTTTCAATCCTTTGCTCATGCCATAATTTTTATGTCTTTGGAATTTACAAAACAAAAAAAAAGTACTACGTTGAGTCACATCTTACCACTGGATTTCTTAAGGAATTGCTTTTCTTTAAAGTAGTAATAGAACCAATCAGAAGGTGGCGAGGTTTGACTACAGTTCACCTCCCCAAGAACTGTCAAACAACATGTTTTATAGATCGACATTTTGTGAGTTTGCTAAAAAAGTTTAGGGGTAAGGGAAGCAGAAGAATTAAAGCCCAGTTATGAAAATCAGGAATGTTTATTTAGCATTGCTTTTGATCCCTGATATTACATGGTTACTCATGCTTTTTTGGTCTGGAAATACCGAGTATTGTTACATGTGGAGATAACTCTGATTGGATATCAGTTACATAAGACACTCTAATGTTGGTTTTCGAAATAAATGGGATTTGTTTACTTTGCATGGTAATCCTTTTCACTCCTTTTAAGCAAACTAAGTCAAAAGTACATTTATTAATTTCTGTGGAATGTAACTGAATCAACCTATCACAGAGGAGTTTTATATGAGAGTTACTTTTTCGTATCTGTGAGGTGCATTAGTAACTTTCATCATTTTTTCCCATGTTTTCATTTGTAGTAACTGTTGTGTCGGACATAGGGACTGTTCTAAACAGGTGCTCTGGCATGCTTTGTGAGATGTGAAAAGTTGCATCGACAGTCGGATTTTTAGGTGTATCTCTGTAACCATAACTTTTGTTGTTGTTGATGTTGATGTTGTGTTATAAGCAAGTGTTTTGTTTTAGAAAATGTGTCACTGCTTAGAGATTAGCTTGATTTAGATTTAGTGTTTAGAGGTTATGCACTTTGTTGGTGCTAATATTCATGACTGTGCCAAGAACTACTCAGGGCATTGTTTGCAGTGCTGTAGTGGGGTGTAGGCACACATAGGCGCAGCCAACCACCTTTTGGCGTTTGAACGTAGCGCCTACGCACCATAAGTTAGTTCAGTGCACAAGGTGATACCGTGCTCTGGGCGCCTACTTACCTCTAATTTTACCACTACAGCACTGATGTTTGTTATAAAGAGTAACCAGATTGTTTTAATCTCTCTACTTATAATGTAGAAGGTAAATGATACAGCAATTTTCCACAAAAATTATGGGGACAGTTAGCGGTTTCGTCAAGGCATCAGGTATCTTGGTTACAAACAGTAGGTTGACAATATGTTGACAGCAGTGTTTTTTTGTTGATTTCAAGTTGTTTTAGTGTATTTGTTTTTACGTTGGCATTGAGGATTTAGAGTAACTAACTGCAAGATCCAAGCAGGTTCATGGACGAATAAATTAAATATCTTGAAGAGCTCTGACACCAATGCATGAATCAGGCAGCAGGAAAAACATGTTAAACTTTTGTAAATTACCGAATTTATCACAGCAGTGATGGGACATTTAGCAGTTTTGTTGACATGTGTGACTTAACACTTTTCTTCCCTATTGCAACCCTGAAGGTTAATTTTGAATTATTATTTTGATGATTTTTTGTTACAAATGATCAAAAATTTTATGGAGTATCGTTTTATGACCTCTGTAAAATACAAACCATCCCGATAATGAGGTAAATTGTTCTTTATTATTCCTTATTGTGGAATTTTTTTAAAAGAAAAGCCCACTTGTCCGCTATATTGTGTGCTAAATAGCCTGCGAAGAATGGTTTTATTTTTAGGTTCACTGAAGTATGATTTAGTAACCTGGTACCTACTAGTTGGCTGTTACTGTGGTTGATCTAACTCAGTTTTGCGTTTTTAAACGTTTCGTTTGGCCCCGTTCGTTGCCATTTCTGAAGCATGCAGTCAAAAGACATTTTACAAGTGTTGTAATTGTGCGTGATCTTTGCGTATCCCAACAAGCGATTATGTTTTTATAATAAATGAGTATGAAATAACATTGGTTAGTGTTTGTTTTCTGGTAAACTTTACCTAAAAATTTGGAAAGTACACAGATATAAAGTACAAGGCAAAAGACTAACAAAAAAAAAGAATTAGACCACTGCAAACACATTCCGTTTCGTCGTATGGACAACTTCGTGTAGAATTCAGTAATGCTACTTCGGGAATTGTGGCTTTACTGAATGGGAGGGCATTCACGGGCACTGCGGGCACTCCTCTGTAAACCGTTTCGCAACTTGGTATCCTGTCAAAAATAACTGGAAATGGTTGGTCAGCTATCACTTTAAGTCGAACGAAAGTTTGAGTAAAATATGGCATGCGTTATTTCGATGCACAAGTACAAGAGTTCTTGTTCAATAAGTCGACTCCGAACATACGGGCACACGGCGATTTCTTGCCTTTACATTGCAGACAGGTGTGTTCTGACAATTTTACTATCCAAAAGTTGTGCATGAAATTTGGTGTAAGCGGACAGTGGTCAACAAAAGTCCTATACGTTAACGACGTCGGGTGTAGAGAGGGCTATGAATTTCGTTCTCCCGTCAGAAGCATTCATCCAACTGAAGTATTTGATAGGCATTCAACATTTTTTTTTTTTTTTTCTACCGACGTTGCGCCGGGAGCCGCCTGGTTCCTACTGGGGTGTATCAGTGACGCGGACAACGATCCCTCACTCCCGTTGCCGATTCAACTCGATAAGCCTGGCGCCCGGGTGTCCGCTGATTATAGTTGTCCGACTGGCTTCAAAGCGGTTCTTTGTAAGGCTCTAGTTCGGGAAATTTCCACATTTATTTTGGGCTCTGAGCTGTTTTGCGGATATCGGAGAAAATAACGGATGGCAGAAAAAAAGGCTGTCGGCTCAGCCTCAGTGCTCATGCGCACACCCAGGGGGCTCGAACGAACCCCCCCCCCCCCCAATTTTGGCGAAGTGAGCAAAAAGGTAAGCCTCAGAGAAACAAAAACTCCGAAAAAATAGAAAACGAAACAAAAGTCCACTATTAATGCAGCAACTACCTAAATTCAAATGCACAATTCATAGCTGTGAAAGTACCTCGTTTTTTTGTAAAAGGTCCACATTCTCAAAAATTCGAGTCCCCATTTATTAGACTGGGTGCGCGCATGCTTAGTCTAATTCTTCGCGGATGTACGTGTATAGCGAAATCGCAATGGGGGAACTCTTGGGGGCATTGAAACTGCTTTAACAGTCAGAAATGTCGATTTTTGGATAAGTTGTTATATGCAGTGGCGGATCTAGGATAACATAAGGGGGGGGGGCAACATGTTGTTGCCTCGGGGAATTGGGCAAAGCGCGGATGTATGCACAGGGTGGCAAAGATGTGTACTTCCTCTCCGCAAGACCTATCACCGGACTAAAAAAAAAAACGGGAACACGATTCCCCCGCAACCTTGAGTCTTTAAAACAAAAACGGGCACCTGCATGGGCGGCGCACCATTGGGGGCAGGCGGAGGGGGCTATAGCCCCCCACTTTTTTCAATGCTACGCCCCGCACGTGGTCTGCGGTGCACCACAGGGGGCTGAGGGGGCTTTGCCCCCCACTTTTTCAATGCGCCGCCCATGACTTGACACCGCATACTAACTGAGACCACTCAAGTGTAACACACGGTTTTCGAAACTAGTAATCTGCCATGCGCTCCGCACCCCGCGGGTTTGAGTACACGATTTTGAGGGGCGCAGGACGGAGTTGGAACTTATAGTTTCGCGTCCATCCTCCAGGCTAATGGAGACTGGATGCGAGACGACACTGAATTTCTGCATTGTCCACTACGCCACAAAAGAGTTCGCTTCCCGCGTATAGCCGGTGTGCCACTTACACTCAGTCACAGTGCTACGAAAGTATAGGTGGCGCTGTGTCAGAGAGTGTACCACTGTGCCAACTGAACGAGATGACCTTAAATGACGTCACAGATCATGTGACCAGAAGGATTCCCGTTCTCGTAAACAAAGAACGAAGTATTAGTTTGTTTACGTATCTTGCACCGGACGGAAACTCGGTTGTGACGTGTGGGTCGATATATAAGTCAGGGCAAGTCATCGCGTGTTTCAGTGGGAACAAAGAGACCAGGGCGAAAGGTGCGTTGTGGGGATGTGCATGGCCGTGCGGGAAGCCAGACCGCCGTATACAGCGGCTGTCGATGTGAACCCCTTGGAGACGTGCGCGGCAGGAAAGTGCATAGGTGGTTGACATCCGAAAGTCTCTCTGGCGTTTGACCACGCCGAAGTCAAAGTATAAGGAAAAACCTGATGAGCTGTGATTTCCTAACTGTGCCAGAGAGAAGTTTTCCGTCACTATAATGGAAAATCTACAGCACCGACGGACTGAGGTAACAAGATACGGTAACGTTTTGTGTTAATTCATTTGATCATTTGAGTCACACTGGGTATCAATTCGCCAACCGAGTGTCGATTTCTCAAAAAAAATGTTGACCTATCATTGTATTCTCTTACAGTTGTACTCACTAGCTTGAACTTTGTGGCGTCTAACACGTACAGTAATAGTGTCGTAAGTCAGACTTCCCTTTGAGCACTTAAAATATAGGTAGGCGGGAATTGCCACTCATAACCCCGGCCCACTGCGAACCTCAAGCATTCAGGTGCTGTTGTTCATTGTTCGAGTGTATTGGAGTGGGCTGCGGACTCTCGCACTGACTGCGAATTCGCGGAAATGGCAATTTCCTGTCAGTTGCGTAATAAGCCGTGAGATTCTCGGAACGGCATGTTTATTGTTTACCTCTACCGTAGTGTTCGGTTAAATTGTTGGCAGTGTTCCAGCGATATGACGTAATCAGTAGTAAGAGACATGACAGTTGCCGTTTTTAAAGTGCGTCTCCTTGTGGTACCAGCTGTACTCTGGTAACAATGGCTTAACGCAATTAGGTCTTCCCATTCATCTATTTAAGCGTATAGGGGATGTCAGAGCTCTGCTTCCAAGTGAGATATCCCACCTTTATACCAATAGCTGGAGGCATTGTAGTGCTCCTTAATCGTTGATACCCAATATAAAACAGGACTTCTAAGATACATATTTCTCGGGAGGGGGGGGGGTCACTCATATTGACAAGGTGTCTCAAAAGTGGTGTTTGTGAAACAGAACTCCACATAGGAAGGGGTGACTCATGGAAGCTCTCCACATGTACCCCTCCCCCAACCCCCAGCGTGTAAATGGGTTCCCTCAACCTCATGAAACAACCTCTTGAAAATGCCTCACAGTTTCACCTATTTGCAGCTGAATGGTCCAATACGGGGAGAAAATAGACTCAAAGACAATTGATGATTTAACTCCAGTTGTCATGGTCTTTTCGTCCCGAGCGAGCGTGTTGGTCACATGGTGTGGATGTGAAGTGACGAAGTCACAGACAGCAGAGACATATGGTCGATGACACTGTTCCCACTCACTCAAAGCTGTGGACAGATAACCTAAGGTAAGTTTTGAAATGACATAAACAGCTGGTTTGCAGGAAAAACAGGGTTCCATTAGCATTAATCACTTCGTAATGCAATCTAAGTATTTATCACGTAGTTTAGATATTATGGGGGTGACATTTACATTTTAATACTGAGTAATTTGATATTGGTTGTAGCTACTAATGAGAGCAGAGAACATTTCTTGTAGATAAGTAATGGTACAGCATGTGTGCTGTCACTGTAATATTAATATACTTAAAAGGATAAGCTGTATGAAAAATCCTGCGAGTAATTAAACAACATTTAAACTGAAAATTAAGTAGGGGAAGCCCAGGACTATGTACGTCACATGTTGACATATTTTTTACCTACTTAGCACTGGTGGGTAGAGGAGTTAGCTGTTGTAGTGTATGCTGTGTTTGCTAAGTCATAATTTGCTGCATACTGCACAGAGAGCGAAAAATCAGCAATAGGTGGTGTTTTATTTCTGGTACAAATTTTATAGCAGAATAAAAGAATAATGTCAATGTTTTAGTACCGGTAAGCAGTTATATTTTTTCAAGAAGGTCAGTTTCTAGTTGACATATTCTGCTCTCGGTTCTTGGGGAAAACATTTTGTGTTGTCAGAAGTTTTGAACAACTGTCAATCATTTCACGTTGATACTTGGCCCAGTATATTGCGTACGTGCACTGACAGTTCTTGTGCCCACCAGGCTATACTTGCCAACAGCCTCGTCAAAAGCATGGCCTCCATCGCATCACACCATCAAAGTGGCCCACTTTTGTCATATTCATGGGTCATATTATCTTATATTTTTGTGCCTTTCCAAACACTTTCCATACTCCTGTTATCTCATTTCCTTGTTCCGTTTCATAGACACAGTTTCATAAAAAGCCTGTTGTGATATTTTTGTGTGTTAGCCTTTGCAGTTTGGCCTATATCCAAATGTCCCGCTTTTTCATTGAATGTTGGCAACTATGCAGTAGGGGCCGTGTATGACCTACGGCATGACTTTGTTTGCAAATGTGGAGTGCTGGAAGATCAAAGTGCAATTATCTCACAGTTCCTTTCTTGGCCCACCATTTGTACTAAATTGGTGTGCTCTTTTTTTGTTTAACATATAAAAGGGTGGCCTTACTCATACCCTTGGAATATTCTTTGTCTGGCTATACAGGAAACACAGAAAGTTCATTATGTGGTTTTGAAGCAGTGATTCAAATGTCATACAAACAATGCCCCCAGCACACCAGGTTATCTCCAAGCAGCTGACAACTGTTTGTATTTGCCTGAACCGACCCTGAACTGTATCATCAGGTTTGAGTATTTGCCAACAACACCACAAAGACCTGATATCTTAGTAAACAAATGTACTTTTTTCCAGAAAGGTCATACATAGTTCAGTACTCTGCCTTTGGCTGTCATGTGACTATTTTTTACAAAGAGAGATTTATGAAAATGTAAATGTATGCCTTCATTCTTGGTTCTTGTAGTCGTTCAGGGTATTTCTGTCATATAAAATCTACTTCCTTTATTTACACAGCATGAATGCACTGAATCCTGTCAATCTTCCCGGTCAGTGAACCTTGTTTTGATGTAAAAAATAAACGCACTTTGTTAATCAATACAGCAAGGATTTCAACAATGGTCTGACTAAATCGTTATATGGCAGATTGTGGTTAAGAAAAAAAACTGTGTGATTACCACAGGGATTGGATTACACACAACCGTACTGTAGAAACCACAGAATATAGTTCACATCTGGGTGGTGGTCAAATTTAGTATGAGGGTTGGGGGCACCTGACACATTGGGACATCTAGATTGTGGGGCACCGTCCATGAACGGTTTTAAGAGATAGGCATCCTGATGCAAGGTTTGAAAAACATGCTAGTGCATCAAGGTGATTAAATTTTAAATAAAATTTTTTGTCTTGTTTAAAACATTAGGCATAAAGCCACATAAATGAAAATAAATTTTACAGTGTCTCGAAATATTGAAGGTTCTGTTGATGGTATCTCAATCAGAATCTCCTAAAATCAATAAAAATGTATCAAATTCTGGATTCCTACACACTCTAGAGAAGCCATGACTGACCCTTTATATGGTTTGCTCACTTTGCTGACCAGTTGGGCCAAGTGTAAGACAGAAGTGTTACAAAATACCTCGCCAAGAGTTCAGATCTGCATTGAATCTGTAAATTTCATATTATGTACAACTGAATGATTTTCTGTGGAAAAGTCTTGCTTGTTTTATGTCATCAAAACATTTGAGATCATTGAGTACACAAACAAAAGTATGTTGTACCTAACCAGTTAATAGCCATGTTTTGTTGAAACCCCTCCTAGGCATTTCTGGCCTACTTACTACAGTTATGTAAATATGGTTTGTCAATTACATTTATCATGCATCAGTTGTCTTAGGTCACACCCATTCTGTCAATGTCACTGAAGCCTTTTGGTTGTATCATAGGTGAAAGGTCACGACCTGATGGGGGTAAAGGAGCCCATTGAAAGTACATAGCAGGTGGAGAAGCAGGGTTCTTCAGTGCATTTTTTGTGTAGGAATAAAAAATCTTATTGTATAGTTCATTAAGTACTTTTATTGATAAAGTGGCCTACTGTGTAATAAGTTATTGATAAGAGTTATTTAGTTCAATTCGTGCACTTTATTTGGTTGTACTTTTGTGGTTAGATGCTGGTAGACAGTCTGTCTGCCAAGAAAATAATTAATAAGCCAGTTAGATATACCGACATGCTGGTCACTGGAGCCTCCTGCAGTCTGGATTTGTCTCTATTTGAATTATTGTTAATTAAGGAACCAATAAATGTTTTGGTTCCTTAATTGCCTTTCATGAAAGGTGAAAGATTCCAGGAAAAATAGGTGTTGTTGATACCCAATAGACTTCATGATTTGTGCCTATGTACTTCAGAAAGTTATTGACATTTGTTCATGTCAGGTTGTGTACGCTGGTGAATGGCTATTTTAGTAATTACTAAGAATTACTAAGAATTGCTAAGAATTTCTAAGTAATTGCTAACAACATAAAAAATTCAGTGACACTTTTTGTCATAGTATATATTTTTATGGTGGCTGAAACTGAAACAGGTCGCATGACACATGGGGTATACCGTAAATCAATTTTTTGATATTTCTTGTACTGCAGAATACTAACATTTTGTTTACAATATGCCACCCAAGTATGGAAATGACTTAAGTCCTGTTCACACATCAGTTCAGCCACAGTTCCAGGATTTTGTCACGGGGGTCTGACATGTGACAAATATAAGGGGCCGCGGGCTTGAGATTCCTTCATTTTATCAAACTGTATAAGCTGATTGAGGGAGTCCAGACCAGCCAATGGATTCACACCTATGTTTGAAACAGTTTCTTGTCTCGTGCCAATCAATTATTAGATCGTTCTGTTTACTTCAAGTGTTAATTTCCATTTTAGGGAATGTCCCATGCAGTTAAGCTTCCATGCTGGTCGTGTTGTGTCATCAAATTCAACGAGGTTGATGCTGCTGCAGTGAAGACTGACCAATGAGGAGATATTCAAGAAAATTCATCCAACAAACATCACTTGGGGTGGTAGTAATTTAGGGGTAAAACCTGGGATTAATCTGTTTGAAATAGTTAAAGAAATTGGGTTGAATTTTAAGCATCCCTCATTATTTATGACAAGACGAGAAACATGTATCAAATTCTGGTAAAACATTTGTTGCTCAGCGTAGGACTATCCCATATTGCACAGACAATCACATGTGTGGTATTTGATGTTGATGTTATTTTTTCTTGTAGATGTGTTTAGATTAGCTTGAGTGATTGCCATATTACAATTACCAAACGCCATGGACGTTTAGGCTTCCGAAGCATCTTACTGTCTACAGTAAGCGCTACTGTCAAGAATTCAAACCAGAACTTTGAAAAAATAAGATGCATTTATGTTTCCCATTACCTTTGAAAAGAGACACTTGCTTTCAAGTTTTGAAAGTAATAATTATAAAATAGACCAATAGCAGTAAACACAGTTCACTAAGTAGCGCTACTGTAGGAAGTGTCCAATGATGTCTTCGTAGTTGTCGTAACAACATGGTTTAACAAGAGGCGTCCATGACAATCACATATACCGCTTGTTACGCACAGTGAAAATTAACAATTCTTGGCTTACAGTTAATTTTATTTTTGATTTGCACATTATAATGGGTATTTTTATCGCGCACGCATTTGTTTCTATTGGTTATGGTACAATTCTGTTTTTAAGTGCACATGTCAACGCAGTCATAGCTTTGAAGTTATGTTTTAGGGGACTGTGGGCCAGTGACTTGAAAAGCTGAGATGTCTTTGTTATTATAATTATTCATCAGTCACCTTGTTTCAATATCCAAGTGCAAGATTACGTATATTGGTAAACAAACTGGACACGTTTTGCTCAATATTTGTTCATAAATTACAGATTGTAAAGGTGAGAGTTAACAGAATAGTTGTACTTTTGATGATGGAGACTGTGGAAAAAACTTTTACAAACGTAAGTCTCTGTACGAGAAATCATTATTATCATATTAACACTTCCATGTGTCATCTTTTCATATTTCATTTCGTAAATCGAGATATCTTTTACCCACCAGTATTAGTGTTAATTTGCAGCAGTTTATCAAACGGAACCTTTTATGTATTTAGGAATTCATTATGTACCTGATCAATACTCATTTAAAGGTCCTAACATTCAAACTTTCAAAAATTTTCATATTTCATCTAGACCCATGGTCTCCCAACTGCTTCTCATACAAGAAACATAAAAATTCAGTCAAAACTAAAGATCACGTATTGGTGCTAACACGTCAGTAGTCACAAACAAATCAATGTGGAATAATTTTGTTGATTCTCCTTTTTGGAGAGTCAAAAAATGTGCCAACGAATGGTGCTTAATAAGCCAGGGTCAATCTTACATCAATTTCGCCTATATACGCATCTTTTCATGATTATGTATATTCACATATAGCAATAAAAACCCTTAATAGTGACAATAGTTTAAAAGAACTCAATGTCAACCACTCATTGTCTGTTCTGAGTAGGTTACATATAGAAACGACAATTTAAACTGTTGGATTAATGTTTATGGCCTCAAAGAGAAAAACAGTCCTTAATTTTTATGCCGTGAGGCAGTCTGCATTTAAATTGATATTCAATTGTCAGAAAATTAAGAAATTTTGATATTTTACCGAAGTGATATTTAACCTATGGAAGCGTTATGGTAAAATGTCACCAACTTAAGACATAATATTGCGAACAATTTAAGTTATAATTTGTAATTTTTCAGTTTAAGTTATGTAGCATCAATTTGGTGCTTTACTATGTTCAATATCTGTACCATAGGTACCATTAAAAATCTGAAAAATGTGGACATTAAAACAATTATAGAAAACCTTGAAAAACAAAAAAAAAATATTAATTTTAGCAATTATTTTTCCCAAAATTGGTGAGATTTTACCATTTTATAATTTTAGACACCTTTATAAGGATTTGTTACTAAATGATGAACATGACCACAGACTTTCGGGGAAACTAATTTTCGTGAAGTTGTAGAATGTTTAACGAAATTATGTTGGAATGTTTGTGAATTATACTTTTACGGACTTGTTTCACAAACTGCATACTTTGCCTCAAAACTATGATCTCACTCAGACAGTATTATGATAATTGTGCATATATCCTGAACTTATTATGCAGAACAAATACGTCATTCTAATTATACATTGTTCAATTCAAATTGTAGCGCTTTTCAACCAAAACTTGACTAATTAAAATTTTTTATGATCAAAACTACAGTTACACACTTTAAAAATACAAGGTAAACTTGGATTTTCAAATTTGAAAATTATTATATATGGAACGTGATTTTTCTCGGTGCTAAATAAGTCAGGGTTAGATATCCATTAATGTCGCATATAATCGCACACAAAGTTCTAGAGGGTGCTAGGGGTTGAAGGCTGAAATCTATGAAGTGACTCAGTAGCATTACTTGGTTGTTCTATGGAAATCAGTTTTATCCCACTAAATCCAAATGGCATTGATTAGTGTTCGTTTTCATCAAGAAGGAAATCATATAGTCATTTTGTAACCATAACCACACGTAGGTGGACACTGGGTTGGGTGCTTGAGTTGTGTTAGCCACCAAAAAACTCGAATCGTAGGGGTTGTAGCCTCACCCCCTCCCCACCATTTATTAGGTTATGAGTCTCATGTTAACGTCAGGAGTCGTCATTGAAGAACCATCCTAAGTATAGTCATTTTACCTACATCTACCTTATGGGAAGCAATAAGTGTATTTTCCTCAGTGCAATGTTTTCCACGACATATTTGACTAAAACTGACTGATCATTGTAAAGTTACAGATGGGTTCAAATCTTAGGATAATTTTGTTTCAATAGTCTTGCGTAATCTGCCACTGAGAACTGCGGCAGTTTGAGCATAAGTTCTCTTTTGAGATTAAGTAACTCAGGAATTAATGAGTCATTTCCAGAGATCTCTGCTATTTCTAAAACAACCGTCTCATTTTGGCAACTGTCTTGCCAATTCAATTGTCTCATTTTCATTCAGTTTTAACCTATGAAGATAGTCACGGATCATGACGCAGGGTCCAAATGACCCAGTACGCAAAGATTCTAGGATGTGCTTTAGATTTCTTTATTACATCTCATCTCTATCTAATTCTGTACGTTGGTGCTCTTCACTCATCACTTACTATAAGGATTTTAATACAAGTCAGGTTTCTACCATAATACAACCGGAGGATAAGGACTATGCTAACATCAATAAGAGCCAGGTATCCAAAGCTACTGATGACTGAGATCCTGTACAAGGCCCAATGTGACAAGATCTTTGAGTGAGTGGTTGGCAAGGGATTTTTGTCTGTTTGTTATCATAGTTTTGGTCTAGCAATAAATAAATGCCTGGTCTCTTAATCAACACCAGTCCAGTCTTGAATTAATGTCCAGACTTCTATTAGAAGCTTCATCATATTGGTTTTGAATCTCATCATTACAATCTATGCAAAACAAAATACTTGAACAATATTGCAACTTTTGTCAGTATTTACTGGAGTTCTGAAATTTTCCACAGTTTGTCTCCTAAGACTTCAATGTTCTTTTACTTCAGACAACATACAATTATTCTGTTAACTCTACCTACAAAAACTGTACAGTAGTCTGTTTCGTGACAGTGAATTTAGACTTTTGACAGAAATTTGGTCTTACGTTCCCACTTTGCAATTGCTGCGGAAAGGTTTAGCCGAGCAATTATGAGCCCATCGCAGTCTAGAAATAATAATTTGTAGAAGCTATATCAGTAACTAGCGGGAATATGTTAATTTTCAGCGAATTAATTTGCACATTTACCGACACTAATTATTTTCAGAAATAGTTGTAAGGCCACATTTCTGACTTAGGTAAGTCACTTTTCATGAATCAGACGCCTGTACTGCGGTTTGCTCAGAGGATTGGCTATCTTATGGTCGATCTTATACAAGTACTCAGGATTTGGCGACGTCAAAAGCCAATTGAATAAGACACACCCAGTAGTTGCTCAAAATTTAAAGTGCATAGGACACTTTAACAAATATATCACAACACATCAGTTAGCACAGAGTGTGAAATTAGTCAAATCACTTGTGTCACACACTTGATGGGTATATATCTAAAGGCATTGTAAATAGGTAGTTATTAATCATATGTGGTATTTGGAGCTTTGCTTGTAAACAGTAGTGTGGTTTGTAGCTTTTTGTGTAGTTGTGTGTGTGTTTTGTAGTTAAGTGCTTAGAGTTGAGCAATAGGAAAGCTTTTGAGTGTCATCTAGTTATGATAGAGTTTAATTATCACTTAGTTTTTACTTGTGCTGGTAAAGATCTTACTAAAACTGAGTGTAACGCACTAAATGGAGGAAAGTCTCAGTGGCAGGGAGGAATCGTTAATCTGTCTGTCTAGTTTTGATTTAGTTTTGACGAGAACTAGTCAGTGTTATTTGATAAATTATCCTGCAGTTCCAACTGGCAGTGATTCACATGTATCTAGTTCTGTTACTAAAAACTGAAAGTCAAATAGGTCAGCTCAATAAAATACAAAACTGTGGCGTTGTTCATAGTGATTTAGTTCATAGGAATATCGGTGTAGTATGCTTTTATTACTAAATACCGGGATCTACCATTCAAAGAACAGTGATTATTCCATCTGTTTGGCTTATGGAGTTCAGTTTGTACTTTATTGGTTTTTTTGTGTGTGATGTCGTGCTTTCAGCAAACCAGTATTTTTTGTACATGATTCTGGCACTATCGTAGGTGATGGCCAACAAATAGTTTTCATATGATCTCGGACCAATTCAACAACCCGTCAACCAGGTAGGCTCTCCCCAATACCGTTCTTGTTTATTGCCGACACGGAATGCACTTGGTGTAGTTTTGCACTTTTTATAAGGACCAAAGTAATGCTCTATTTTGTAAATAAGAGAGTGGTAGTTTTAGGGGAGATTTTATTGAAGTGTAGAAAGGTGAACTTGCTTTAAATGATTTGTACTCAGTTCCATAAAACTTATGAGGAAGAGGACTTTGGAGAAATAATCTCAACAATACTTTTACAGCAAAACGTGTTCATCTATTGCACAGGAAGTTTGTAAATGTGTAAATTAATTGAAATTGTGAGCGAGTGATGTATGTATGTGATGTTGGTGTGTTTGTGTTATATTAAATATTACATAATAGCTGAAATTGAGCCGGCTATCGCCTGTTGGCGCTCATCACTTGAGCCAGCTAGCGCTCGTTATTTCAGTATGGCATCTCTACCAGTATTGAGATTTTCCGAGCACTTGGGCAATGCAACCAGTCGCGTTTTGCCATTTGTGCAGCTATCGTTGTAAAAGTACAATTGAGTTGTTAGGATTTGGCAGTACATTTCTGGTGTTCTTATGGCTTAGCTTATAGTTTTGTATGACGTGCTGCCGGGGGGCAGTCAGTTTAATGGGGACCCCCCCCCCGGTAGTCTTGCTTTGCTTGGTGTTATGTGTGTTAGTTGTAGCGTAATTATAGTGGTAGCATTCAGGCTCACATTTCAAGGTGACTGGTAAATACGTATTGTACGCATTGACACTCAAAGAAGTGACTAGAACTGCAGTAAATTGTATTGGTTTCAATGAGACCCGTTATGGCTGGTATTATTGAGTCACCTGCATTGTTTACTATCCTTCCACTACCCATGGGTTTAATGTTGCCGTAACAATCCAGACTTTAAGAGTGTCGATGCTTTGTGAAGCACGTCAAAAAGTTGGAAATTCCCTTCCAATTATTTTTACGTGCTCTGACATCGTTCTGGCCCACAAATGAACATCATTGATTATGTGAATCACAGAGTGTTGCTGATCTGGCTTCAAACCAAAGTATGACGAGAACTCGATAGATTCTCGTCCTTTTCATACAGCTATTAATGCTCTTGCCAAAGGCTTGAAAACTGCTTGTTGCTTTTGAAAAGTGAATTTTGCATAGTATGTTGTAAATATGTTTTGTAAATATCGTTTGAAATTAGGTGTTATTTAATGTGTTGCAGCTCCACCTTGTGGTTATTTTGTTTGCTTCTGAAAATCAAAACTACAAACATCAGGAATAGGCCAAGACAAATGCACATCTCAAAAAACAGCAGTTATATGCATAGGATATGTGAATGTGCAGTGTCATAAACTGATAGCTTGGTGCTTGGTTTCTGTATAGTGACCATATTTATGTTGGATTTCTATAAAACAAACGCAACCACAGTGACCTTGTATCATATAGTTGTTTTGTAGAAGTGGTGTGTCCAATTACTTGTTGATGTGAAATAAGGCCAAGAATTGAAAAGATTTGTGTTTGTACATCAATTGGAAGAGTTCATTTAAATAAATGCTTGATTTAATAATGATTATTACAACATTGTTTATCTAAATGCACTCATACCATTTCAGTAAACTTGTATTCACATAAATAAAACCTATCACAATTTTTGTGCTACAAGAAGCAAACATGAACAAAAAGTTATCTTTCAACCTTTTTTAATACTCCTTGAGCACCTCTTGCTTGTAACACAAATACTTTGAAAGCTAACGTCCAAAAATGTAACTTCAGCTTAATCGCAACAAACACTGACATCAATAAATAGTATATTAATCTAAAACGTTCACTCAAGAAACAAGCACAGTTGAAAGTTCTAAACCCACCAATTTCTTGTTTTGACACATTACAAGGTTGAAAGCTGAATACCAGAATTGTGAATTTAATTAACATGACAAATTTTAGTAAAACCCTCTATTCTTCCATCATTTCTTATTCCATGATAACCCAAAAGTAAACGAGCAGCAATTATACTCCTTCCCTGTAATCTCCAGAAAGGATCAAACAAAACTGCATTTTCTCGCAATGTAGCTGTGAAAAAAATGAATTGAGCCACTTCAGCTGATAAAATTCGCCTCGAAATATTCCGTACCATGTCAGAACTAGATTTTCGTTACCAACAAGAACAATGAAACCATGGTGAATCCTATAAACCCTGAAATTGCTATTTCAAAAAAGGCGCATACGCGCATTGCCTGCAACTTGATTTGCTGGCTCCTTCATCAACAATTCAGGATCGGAAAAGTGTGATAATGTTTTTAAGCCCCAAAATGCTTTGGTTAAGAATAAAACAATGACAGCTAAGCAACAGCACTGCCCTCTTTAAGGCCACCAAGCACCATATGATTTATTTAGCCAAATAAAACTAGATTTTAACTTAGCCAATAAAAGTGTTTATATTATCAATGAAAGTAGAAAGCCTTTCATCAGTTGGGTAACATGATCATTGGGTCACATGACCATTGGGTCACATGACAATGTCTTCTCAGTGAAATTGAGCAAAAAAGGAAGGTACATTTGTGGAAAAACAATGGTATCAGTAACATTGACCACATTTTGTTTGATATAAATGTTCAAGTTTAAATCTAAAAAACGCAGTTACAGTTTTCTCAACTACTTCGTTTTTGTTTGATGAAACTTGGAAAGTTTTCATAAAAATCATGAAAGTCCTATTTTGATGGCCCTCCTGCAAAAAGGGACACCAGTTTAAAAAAATCCTAACAGCGTTTTGGCGAACACTGCATAATGCGTAATTAGCCATTTATGAGATACGACGTTTTGAAGTTAACCAAAGTGGGACATTTTTTTAGGGTCCAAATGACCTGGCACATTGGTGGTCGAATTCATCCAAAAATTCAGTCATCCCGTCCCATCCATGATAGGAACAATCCATGACAAGAACATGTCTGCAAAATTTTACAAACATCAATCAAGGGCTTTTGGAGATACAGCAGCGGACGGATGAACAGACGAGGATGACGACATAATGATACCCACACATATATATGTGGGTGCATATAAATCGAATTGCTTGGCATGCTTAAAGTAATTTTTTGTCCAATTTCATGCGATGTGATTGGACATAAAGTTTGATGGTCACCGGCCCCGATTTACAGGTACCTAGGGTTGCTTTTGCTACAAAAATGTGGTTTTGAACCCTTTCAACATGAGATATATTCAATTGTAAGTAATATAAAATATATTTAAATTACACATTATAAGTTTCCATTGTAATGAAGACATGATAATTGTTTGAGGTAGAAATTTTGTGCCATGTACAATTGAGGTAACATACTGGAAGAACACTCACACAAAAATGAGGCCACAGGTCAAACATTCCCAATCTCAAATAATAAATAGTAGCCACGGAAGCAATAGATGAACTTGTGATCTGCAGCGTAACTGGGCAGTAGTCTGATAGAGCGGTGCCCGTATTTTGAGAACCAGTTTGATGTCTGTTGTTTAGTGGATTAAACTGGTTCTCAAAATTCGGGCACGTTACATCAGACCATTACCGCGTAACTGTATACAGTTGGGAACTCCTGCTGGCAACACCAATAAACTTCTTCACCACAGATGTCACTTGAACTCTAGCGGTAGAGGTCTATGAAATAATTTATAGTAAAGCCCTGAGTAGACAGCAGGGAATTCCTCAAAGTTGATGTCAACCTTATCGAATCCCTTCTCAAGTCCATACATCACTAACCGCGTCACTCGCTTGGTCAAAATTGCAATTCCTTCGTGATTCAGGACTTCCTGCAATGACATCCACCTGCAGTCCTTGACCTCGTGGGCACACGGATTGAGGTCAAACGTCAGTGGCTTCATGCGACACACGATGTAGATGTCAGAACGGCCGAATGCATTTGGGTGTTTGTGCTGTTGTCGAAACGTCAAAACTGACTGGAATTCTGAAAGATGACGTCAAAGTCGGGAACTAAGAATGAGGTGGAACCACGTGACAGTGCTTGATTTGGTGACCTGCAGGTCGCCAATGCGACCTCAGAATATGTTTGGCAACCTGGGAAAAATCCCATGTTGCCAAAGCAAAGCATCAAAGTCAGGCAATGATTCCCACCGCAATTCGTTTCAAAGTTTGTGGTGACTTTCAAAGTTTACTAATGTTTTCCTAGATTTAATACCTTTGGTTTACAAATGTCCCGTCTATTTTGTAAAACCAGTGCATTTGCCACCTTCAGCAGTCACCTCACATCAAACACACGACGCTTAAATTAAAACAGGAAGTAAACAGACAAAAGTTCATCACAAGTCGGGTAAGATCTGTGAAACACGCGCCTCCAATGTATGCGATCGTTTGCATTCTATCTTTGTTGGCAAGAACAATTGAGTTAGAGATTGAATGGTGCATATTCCTTTACAACAAGAAATTGAAGAGGTGTGCATAAGTTTCTGAGAACTGAGCAACAACACGACCTTTTAGTCATCGATTTCTACGCAAGTTCCTCAGATTTCATTTGGCGACCAGGGATTTTCACCAAGTCGCCATATGCGACTTGTTGCAAGCTAAGCGTCAAGCAATGCATGATCATTTCCTACTCTTTTGTGACGTTCTGTCCATAACGTGAATAAAGTTGCCACATATGGAGATGATGACAGTATGCACCATAAGCATGATATTGGTGATGACTGATTTGTAGAAGTGTTTAAGAGCCTTATTAAAAAGTCGATGTCTTTAGCCAAGTATCTACAAAACTGTAGATTTTAAATGAGTAAACGGCTGTACAAAAGCCTGTAGAAATTTGATTTTTGACTTTTTATCAATCTGCCATAAATTGGGCCACGTGACCACATTTGTTTGGTAAAACCTAGCAAAAAAAAGAAACGAACATTGATAGCAAAACTATTAAGAAAAAGACTTAACTTTATTTTAACATAAGTGTTCAAGATGAAATCTCAAAAAAAAGGTTACAGATTTTTAAATTATCTTTTTGCTCTCATTACAAAAGTCCTATATTTTCATAGCCCTCACACAAAGTGGAACATTTTAAAAACAATAATTCTTAATATCGTATTGGACAGCACTGCATAACGCATTGTATCTGAAAGTTTCATACGAATACGATCACAAATTTCTGAGATATGATGTTCCAAAGTTAGCCAAATTTGGCCACAGTTTCTAGGGCCTACATGACCTTAGGATGCAAAGTTTGTTGTACCTGAAGTCGCTAGTTGGTGTGAGAGTCATTTCTGCTGTAGTAAACTCCCTTAAACCCAAACCGTGACATCGTAAAAATCACGCAAAATGCAGTTCCGTTACAATTCGTGATAATTACCATTGAAACGCTTTAAAACCATGTAGATGTACAATACATTCAGTGCCTGGTGGACTAAAAATCCCAAGATAATATTTTGTGTGCAATATGACCACGTTTTGTTCATTCAAACGAGTATTGTAAATAACCGGGGTGACCAGTAAGTACACGACCATGATGATCGAATACAAAGCATGAAAACTCCGCCCCTTATTCATAAGAGTTGTAGAAATTAGTAACATAATCAAAAAAAGCTATGAACACGAACTGGGTTCCAAAAACGCAGCAACCTTTACTAGCGTGAATGAAAAGTTCACCTGATTGAACACCAGTTTCTTCAAAAACTTCTCTTTCCGCAGTCTTCGCTGAAATGAGCAATTAAACTTAAAATTAAATAAAGATTATTACATGTTTAATATGTTATTTCCTGCATCTAGACTCCACACAATAAAGGAATTATCACTGGAGACGCACTTCCCAATTGGGGACCAAACAAGTGAAATAAGTGCTGAGGACAAGCATCAAATCTATATATCCTGCATTTTAAGTATTACAGTCTACAAAACACAAACAATGAAGATATTCAACTATGCTGCGCAGTGGATCAAACCACACATGCGAGCATTTTCTAAACAACATCACAGCCTGTCCATCACGTTTTCCCACCAAATCATTATCGCCCACGGTTTACCAAAGGCAGATTTAAACGGGGGGAGGGGTCATGCTCCAATAACTCGACTTCCGTGAACAGCCAGGGGAAGTGGGACAAAATCACAGCCTTGTTTCAGAAGCTCACAGAAGGTATATGTATCCTCACACTATATGGAGAACCTGCTCGAGGTCTTTTAAACCTCAGACTGATTCGATCCAGCTGTGCAGGCTAATGCCGCAACGACAAAGAAGGTGAGACAAAAATCCAACTTTCTTTTCAATTTTCGAATGGTCAATAGTTACTGTGCTGTCTTACCAATGTCCTCGCCAAGGTCTGACAAACCACCGGGAAACTTCCATGTGGTGAACTGAAATGGATTATATCAGACAAGCTAATCATGAGAGGAAACTGTCGACAATAGTCGAGCATGCTTTGCTGCTATCTTCTGTGCACAAGACATCTTCAACAAATTATCACAGGAGCTGGGTAGCGAATTGTAGAAAATAGAAAGCGATGTTGTTTTTTAAATTGGACCAGTTACTGAACTTGAGATGCTGCACACTCACTCTTCTGTGATGGTCTTGCATGACAAGGACTTGCTTTGTATCTTCCCTCAGCACAAAGCCTGAAACAGACCAGGTAGAATTGACGGTAACCCTTGCGAAAGACGAATGCTTTTTCCACGAAGAATTTAAAAGAGGCAATCGTATACTATCACTTTGTCATTCTTGTGAAACATACAGATCTGCGGCCCATTTTAACAAAGGCGATCGTTTCGATCTAAGCCAAGACGGTTATACGCAGGTTCTTGCTGACATGACCGTGCCTTTTTATCGGAGTAAAACATTGCGATTGATAATTATTATTATATATTTTTTCTTCAATACGTACACCACATAAAAAAGCTAGTAAAACTCCTTTTCACACTGGGTGATAATGACTTCACTTACATTTCCCAGGCAACTTAATTTTTATGAATAGCTAACTTTATTGAACAAATTTAATTTTGTTGTGAAAATATAATTGAGAAAATAAACACTGCCTGACCTGAAGATGAGCTGTATCACTTAAAGTCGTGACGCACCTAGCAAATTTTAGCAACTTTTGAATTGGACCATTTATTGCTATAAAATGGACCTCAACTAGACAAGTACATTCATCATTTTAGGAGTGCATAATTATTGTACTTGGGAAGAAAAGAAAAATCGTTGAAAGTTGAATTCAACAAGTTGAAATTCAAGGGTGGTCTTTTTATGAACCGAAAGCAACAAGGCAGGTAGACAAGTAGAGATAGAGCTGAATTGATGACCAAACAGGAGACACATGATGAAGTTGGCACTTGGTGTAGCTCTAATGATTACTAGCGACATCCAGCAGCCAGATAGTTAACTAATTCAAGAGTGCTCCTCTGACAGCAATGGTTGGATATAACGGGAGCATGCCCGTTATTCAGTGGAGAAAACTGGATCCGACTATCGTCCCTAATAGAGTCAGGCATAGATCAGGATACCGTTTAATGAAAAGTGACATAAGACAGAAATTTGGTATTACGCTCCAGATAACAATTGCTGAAAGATAATTAAATCTCACGTCAGCAAAGGAATAAAGTAATATGACAATGAGAAAATTTATACAAATGATTTGGCCAGGCAATTATACGATAATGGAGACATGACTAAACTTTTATTTGGCAATTTTGAAGTGGGAGTGCAAGACCAAATTTCTGTCCCAAGTCGTAAGTAATTTTTCATGAACACAGACCCCAGAGCTAAGTAACAATTCCAAATTCAGCCGGTTTGCGTAAAACTTATATGCTGGATAGTAGAAATGATGTCACATTATCACACACTACATTGTCATTGTTAAAGACATATTTGATGTCATGCAACACACAAAATTATCCAGCATGGCCCAGTTGCATAAATGTTATACGCCCTATAGCAACAATGACGTCGCATTATCACGCGCCACGTTGTGATTGCTGAACAATGCACTTGACGTCATACAACAATAAAACTTATCCAGCGGATAAGTTTTGAAGCTTTGTGCAACCCAGTCCAGATCAGTATTACGAATTTTATACAACCCAGCCCTATTATTGCAAGACTTCACCCATTTGGTTTGATGACACCAGCACACCAAAGTACTCTTTATGCTCTTTATACTCTTAGGAGAAAGCTTTGATAGAATAAGATAAATAATTTTCAATTTTGTATCCATGACATAATTCCTCAAAATCTTAAAAATCTTTCCAAATTGCTGCTGCACAAACGGTCTTTACTTGTTCTAGTGAAAGGTGATGTGTACATCAATTAGCTGACATGTACAACTATCAACGAGAGGGATTTAACCCACACCAGTTGTTCAGGTAATGCACATCCAATTTCTAATGATGTAGTTTCAAATGCCAATGCTCCATGAAAAACATACCACCTACCACAATATTCTAAGTATTATAAGGACAAATTCGATGACTATGGCCATTACCACTGTCAAACGTGATTACTTAAAAAAATTTTTTCCCAATATCGGGTCCAAAATTGAAGAACTGACAACCTACTGACCACACCCACTTTATAACCCATATACCCCGTGCACTTAATAACCTGAGTCACGTGAATTTGACAACTCACCAGCTACGCCCACTTGATGAGTGGCATACACTGGCAGAAGGTCTGGTTTTTCTCCATGGATCCACAACTTTAACACTGAGAAGTCCTCATGGGAGTGGTGGAACTGAAATCCCAACATGGCAGCCGCAGGGATGAGATAACTATACAAAATGGGGACCTTGAGCAACACGCAGTTGTGGCCATCTTGAGTCCATCGCTCTAAACACTCTGGAAAACAAAAAACACAAATAAACAGAAAAACCTGATCTAACTCCCCCCCCCCCCATTGCAAAATTATGATTAGATTTAAGTTTAGTTTACGAAAGCATGGGTAAAAAATGGACTAATCCGTGACAGAGAAAATTATTAGGATCTCTTAAATTTACATTTCGTCTCAGGCAATGCACACGTGCACCCATCTTCAAAATTGCACATTTAGGGTTGGTCAAGAGGTCTCGTCTATCAGATGTCAAAGCCGTCATAGTGACAGCCAAAAAAATGATAGTTTGGACAGCATGGCGGAGAGAAAAAAGACAACCTGTTTGAAGACATCCTCAGTGAAAACAATGGCCAAACAAAGAATTTTAACATTTCCGATTACTGAATTTTAATGAAACCAACATTTCATTGTTTTAGTTTGATAATTATTCAGATATAAATCGAGATTACAGACTACTACTATCTATTTTTACCATAAATAATATAAAGATGATTAGAAAATGGTGGCGCCCACATTTTGCAGACGAACACCTCCCAGTCCAGCGACGTCAGAGTGACCTCATGCGGAATCCCTGCATGCGGCCAGTGGCAATCTCGCAAATTTGTGCTCTGGCTCGCCCCATACTCACATACTCAGTTGGAATCATTCAGGCTGCACAAAGCACATTAAAGATTTTTAAAGCACATAATTATATACGTGTCATATAAACTAACTTCTGATTCAGAGCTGACTTCAGGACTTTGAAAGGAAAGAATAGTATGCTATTGCTCGAAACCATGGTCCACAAGCTGGCTTGTCACAGCAACTCATTCCATGTGCCAAGGACGGTCCCACAAAGTAACAAACTGCCAGTTCCCTGCAAGCCCAGACATCACTTCTCAACCGAGTGAGGACTACATTGAAACCAATCTGATCCCAGTGAGTAGTCAAAATCAGCAAAGCCTTGAGTTGATAGCTGGTTTCACAAGATTATGCATGCGACAAGACCTGCCCGCATGTATGTAATAAAGTGTGTAGGCTCCTACCTTTCAAGATGTCAGCGAAGTGTCCAGCCTGCACTTGATCATCCAACTGTCCAACATCAACATGAATACTGTTGTATTTGTCAATGGTAGACTCGAGTTCATTGACACTGGAGCTAAACGCTCTTCCTAATAACAGGTTCCTACATGGGCTGGTACCAGGTGAATTGCATTGCCGCAACAGCAGTAAGACAGCTCGGTGGTATTCTCGTTTCCCGCAAGTGGCAAAGGGAAATAGAGAAAATGGATGCGACACCACAGACCTTAAAACTTTTGAGGACATTGCAGCTATCATAAGGCAGTAGTAGAAACAGCTGTTGTCATTATCCTCAATGTCATATCAATCCTGAAAAACAATGAACATTAACTTTGAATTAATAATAAATAATAAATTCAGCTTCCATCACAAAAACATCACTTGATTGAGACTATTACCAGAGCTTGGAATGACCAATGACAAAAAGAGGAAAAGTTTCAAGATGTATCGTTCCACAAATAAATAGACCTGTGAGATAGAAATATTTTTTGTATTGAAAATTCTAACTAAAATCAACGTTGTTGCATGAAAAAAGCCAAAATTATGGTAAGGGACAAAAAATAGGAAACTGCATCAAATAAGAGGAAATGGAAACCAAAAACAGAAGAAATCTTAAAAGAGAGAAATTCCGAGACCTGTATTACTGAAATTAAATTGGTCTCGAAGTGTTCCTTAGTCAAATTGGAGAATATTTCAGAGCTTTTCTTACAGCTTGAGACTGGGCGCTTCAAACTGGTTTGTAACAGCGTGCGTTGTGCAGTCACAATAAATAATGAACTGTCAATTCTTTACAACATACAACATAAATCACTGCTTGCCTGAGTAACAAACAACTCAAGACCAAATTTACAGAAGTACGTGGTCTAGAACAATAGTTTGCTTCTAGGATAGAACATGGGTTTATAGCCGCTTTGAGCATGTCTGCCCATGTCATCATACAGCACAAAGAGTATCACAATAACCAAGTCCATACATGTCACAAATCTGAGACCTAACCTATGACTTGCATGCACAAGCCTCATACTGTGTTTATAACTGTTATGTCATGGTTTTCACTAGAATTGCAGAGTTCAAAATAACCTTATATGGCACTGGTAGCTAGAATCCTAGATTGTGTAAGTTGTGCAAAACAATTCTCTGAAATGTGATTATGACTCATGAGCAGTGAGCTCTAGTTCTGACAAACAAGTTTTCAGTTGAGACCTAACATAGTGAATAGTTGTATCTTGTAGATCTCTAGAAAATACCCACATAAAAGCGTAACAGAGTTGTGTTTGAAAGAGGTTTTCATAAATGGTGATGGCGACCTCATTGGTTTTAGAGTTAAAACCAGTGGCACACTGAACACAGAGTTGAGTTTGAAAGAGGTTTTCATACAATAACATTATGCTTGCTTAAATGTTCCATTTTCTAAGTCCCAAGGAAACTGGACAAATTATTGGACACAGCAAACGTCTGGAGCAATGAACAATTTAGAAGAATTCTCCCCCAATTTTGTACTTGAAACTGTTATTAAGCCACCTTTGAAATCAGATGATTTTCAATAATTGCGATTGAGGCTGTGCACATGCTTTTGTCCGAGTAGTGCAGAACTAACTTCATGTCTCTTCCAGCATCAAAACTGGCCACTTAGCCTCAATATCATCAGAAATCTGGGACTTTTATGTAATGTTTGATTTGGTTTAGCACTGTCAAAACCATAGTGTTCCGTCTGAAGAAAATTTAATTTCAAAAATATCATCTGAAAATGAACAAAAAGTGCATAAGTAAAATCTACAAGTTTTTAAGTCTCAAAAAACAATCGGTAAATGCACCGATTTTCGTCTCAGTTCTTCTATGCGCGTTTCTCCCGAGAGGCTAGTACCTAACGTGCAGACGAGCACTCTAGATTGGAACGCTAAGTCCCGCATGGCTGAACTGCACATGAAAGAAGATGGCGGACGACCATTGGAGCCTCACGACGATAAGGTATCCTGACTACATTATCAATATATAATGTATATTACTCCCAGGTATTTATAACAACGTGACTTTGATGTTTTAGTCAGTTCGAGGCATAATTCGCAGAAAAGCTTCTGGCGTATGAAGCTCCTATAGGAGCATCAGCACAGCTTGCGCACCAGCACAGACGATGGTCATTGACATTGTCTGTGTATAAACTATTCTATGAGACTATGCGGTACTGTAGGCAATGACCATCGCCTCTGTTGGCCCGAACCAGAAGTGATGCAGCTCCTATAGGCGCTCTGTACGCCGGAAGCTTTTCAGCGAATTATGCCTCGCACCGACTAAACCATCAAAGTCACGTTATTATAAATACCTTTTGCGCATAAAGGAACACCTTAGGAGGTTGTCGATGTGTTTAATTCCTTCCAAAACGAACAAATACTCCCGTTATGAAACTTTTTCTTCGAGCAGTCCCTATTTCAGTTCCCAAAATCGTGAACTCAACATTTTCACTCGGCGCATGCCAAGACTGGGATTTTTTTAACCAGGCCGAAGGTCAGAAGTTGCGGTCCTACCAGCGAATTTTGAAAGCTGAAGTTCCCGCCCTTCGCGTACGTGCTGCCGGGAACCAGCCGTGCATTTGCCGTGTTGTTAAACATTAAAATGTCAAATATGTGCACTAAGACTATTAAATGTCATATCAACAACATTTATTTTTATCAAATACAAACAATAATTTATTGAAATACAATCAGTTTCAAGTAACGCCAATTAAAGACGAGTATAAGTGGTGGCATTTTGGAAACGAACATTTGACTGACAAGACCACAATGGCTCACCTTTGGCCTATTTAAAGATTGAGGTCATGAAGTCACATCACCTAGCGAGCACGGTAAAAATTGGAGCGTGCGCAGTATAAAAATGGTGAGTTCACGATTTTAGGAACTGAAATAGGGACTGCTAGAAGAAAAAGTTTCATAACGGGAGTATTTGTTCGACTTGGAAGGAATTAAACACATCGACAACCTCCTAAGGTGTTCCTTTATGCGCAAAAGGTATTTATAAGAACGTGACTTTGATGGTTTAGTCGGTGCGAGGCATAATTCGCCAAAAAGCTTCCGGCGTACAGAGCGCCTATAGGAGCTGCATCGCCTCTGATTCGGGCCAACAGAGGCGATGGTCATTGCCTAGCGGTACTGCCACTGATACTGATACAGTCAGTGACTGTCAGTGTCACTGATAGTGATGCATGGATGCTTCTCAGCTCATTGCTAGATTATGTGCGTGAGCTTTTACCTAGCTGTCTTACGCAATGATATTTAGACACGTTGTCTCGCACAATGAACTTTAAACTCGCCTACGCCGCTAAACCACGTCCCTGCCTGTTGCATAAATGTTACAGAACCCAGTCGATCATGCTTAGCTCGCTCTCAGCTGATAATGGCCATGATAATAGGCTTTTTGAAACATATAATTTAATGGATATTACGCAGGTTTTTGTGTAAAGTATATAAATTAATTTTAAAAAATAAGGCAAAATCTAGTTTAATTGTAACTAAAATTCACAGAGAAGTAAAAAATAATATATAATTGCCTAAAAATATTAAACAATGAATGAAATAATAATCAAATTAAATGACCTGCTGAATGCAGACGATTTTTCACCTTTTCGTTATTATTTTTTGAATTTTTTATTAGCAAAAGAATTCATATTTTTAGCATAAAACTTATAATAAATTTATTAGGCCTAATTAAAGACATTTTAAAAATATTTTTGTATTTCTTAAAAATTGATTTGCCTCATCTTACAGTTACAGTTCGGTGCGGAGATCCGGAAACCGTATTGTCGAAGCAAAACAACAGAAAAATAAGAAACAAATATTTTCGTCTATCTTATCGTATCCACACTAGTGGATCAGGATGGACAGCCGACCAAGATATGAACCAGTAGGTTTTTAGGTGTTTCGAGGGAAACACTGTGGTGAATCTGCAGTGAGTGTACAAGATGCAGACAGTATTGTAGTACCCTCGGGGCCTCGGGCTCTCGCCCTCTGCTCAGGCAGTCGCTCGATCTGGCTCTAGCACTCTGGCTGTAGGCAACACGTAGCCCCTCGGATGGCTTAGGGTCTACAATACTTCCTATCGCTTTCTGTACAAATTTCTTTCGGTGTATTGTAAACAGGCGGTTGGCGAAATCTGCTCGCCGATTAAGAGTTTTCACCTCGTCAAAAATACATTCTACATCTTATAACTACCTCTTAAAAAGCGCTTACTTTCTTCTGATCAGTGATCCTTTCTGCTTCTGCACATATCTTTGATGAAGCATTGCTACGACAATTAAGGTGACCTTGGCAAAGAATTCCAATTTCACTTTTTCAGTCACCGCGCGCGTGATAATTAAACCTCAAAATATCTCGATAAATTGAGTCACGTGAATTAGGCAAAGGTTAGCATGAGGGCCGAGAAAAGCGCGTGACCTGGTGCGTGACAGTTTGCAAAATAGCACGGAAGGCGAAATTTGTAAGATTAGTGTTTCTTAGACTTTTTGTTCATCAACAGGCATGATTTCGCACAACTTCCTCAAAATGGCACCCGGTAAGAGAGACTCGAGCTAACTGCGACAGATTTCATGGATATGATCAAGTTATGTTGACTAAATTATATTTAGAGTCATAATATGCATTAAGTATAACTCCATATGCATTTATGCATGTTTCACTTGGTTTTATTTTCTGTATTTTGAAATGAGTAACTTTTTATTGGGATATACTATCAACCCTGTATGCCTGGTCGATGTAATTGCCTACCCTAGCGCTAGGCGGGCTAGTCAGCCAAAACTGATGCCTTCACCAAACTGAAGCTACTGTAATTTCCTAAATACTGCCAGGGGTTTATGGGTTTCTTAATGGTTATCGGAACCGAAATTGACGACAGTGAGTGCTCAGTTATGCAGGTCATAGTCACAGTGAGGAAGTGTCCTGAGAAACTATTACGCACCACACGGCACTCATTATCAATTTTGTTTAAAAAAACAATAAACCATTGGCAGTAATTTGGAAACTTACGGTAATTTCAGTTTGGCGCAGGCATCAGTTTGGCTCACCAACCGCGCCAAATTGAAGTGCGCCAATTCAGTTTGGCACAGCCATCAGATTCGGCTGCAACAGGTATCACCATTTCAACCGTAGTACAGACGATACCCATTCCATAGGGCCGCCATGCTCTGGAAGCTTTTGCCCAAATTGGCAACTGGCCATGTTGACGCTGGTCACGCCAGGGAGCATGACATCGCGTCCCATGGCCCCTGGCGTGAGCAGTGTTGAAATGTGAATAGCCAAAACTGACATGGTATAGCCAAATTCTATGACTACATTTCGGGCGTGCAAAATACATTTCAAACCTCAGAACCATGGTTCCTGCAGGAAACCGTTGTCGCACATTTTTGAACTAGTTTTAATGCAAAAGTTATGCGCTTGTTTGTCTATTGGCAGTGTAGAGGTACAAATTCTTTTCTTTTACAAGTGATTGGATGTTTTCTCTTTTACAGCTTAGAACTGAAGAGGAAGACCTACCAGCGCAGACTGTAGACTTGGCTATGGTAGAAGAACCTCCCTTAAGTGACGAACACCAACTTCCTCCCCCTGGTAAATTGACTTAGTTGTAAATAATGTTTGTGATGACTCTCAAATGTCAATTTTTAATGATACACTTTTGCTTAGGTTTTTGTAGAAGTGGCTCTTCGCTCATTTTTATGAAGATGGTATAATTTTGATTTAAAATTACAAAACGTAATCATAAAAATATATGATATGTCAAATTTCTACGTGTGTAATCACCAGTATTGTCATACGACAGCCTTCTTGGCGTTTTGATATGAAACATAGCATGTTGATGTCACTGAAAAATCTTCATATGCTTTAGTGTTCAAAGACTGACTGTCCTAAAGTAGGGAATCTGTCCAGTTTTGAGCGCCCCCTGTTGTCAAAATATCCATGGGCTTTATTTTCTGTCCCAGCATATGATGGCTGCACCAGTGATGACATGGCTCCACCTTCCTACAACATCGCTACAGATCTGCCAACATATGCGGAAGCTGAAAGAACTAAGAAGGAAATGAAGGATTACATGACGCAGCCTGGACACGGCCTTCATCAGCCATATCCGGGTGCAGGCTACAGTACTGGAATGGACCAGCATGTAAACGGAGAAGTATGTGCTGTGTCACATTGACTTGTAATGTTACACAGTGTGTATTTACACATCAAACAAAGCAGTTACTACAATAAAGTTCAGATAAGTTTGATCCAGTCGGAGCATGGCAAAATCTGACTTATCCAAATGCCCGACTGCATGAATGAGAACTCTCATACCCCTGAATTTAATCCTACTTAAGCGAGTATCCAAGTTTCCTCAAATTCAAACGAAAATAATGGCCAAAACTGTCATTTTCTGTTTTTGGAAAGTTCACTGTATTGCTAAAAAGGCATACTCAGAATTTTCTTTCATGTTGGTTGATGCAAACTTAGGTGACTTTTATGAAGTAGTTTTCTACCACTGTTTTTTGTTGGGAAATTCGATAACGTAAAAATTCGCTGTTCTATCGTATTCTGTTCTAAATGGAGGAAACCTTTACTGCGTATTGGTGGATAAGTATTCGTGACTTTATTGTCCACGGCTGAAGGTAGGGGAGGTATAGCAATGGTAGGCATCATGCGTGTTTCAGTACGTCTTTGCAAAGAATGTTTGTACTCTTTTGTACACAAATCCTTAATTTCTCAGCGGATTTCGACCAAGTGCTGTAGCACATCTCAGGCATTTTACAGTTCAATGTATTTTCCTGAATTTTGGCCTGTTCTTGATTTTTACGCATCTGTTTAAGGAAATGTTCTTTTGTTCACCACTTCTATATTTCGTTGGGGATTTTAAACAAACTTTCCAAAAGGTATGCTTGCAATGTCCTGTCATTTTGCAATTCAACAGTTAGTATTTTCCTGAATTTTACTGCATTATAAAATTTCATGCATCCATGTAGGGAAATGCTCTTCTGTGCACATCTCTAACAATTTTCAGGAGATTTCGACCAAAGTTTCAAACAAGTAATAATTACTTACTTTATGCTAACGAAGTGCTGTAACACGCATCGTCACCAATTTGCAATTCAACTTTGAATTTTCACTTGTTCTTCATTTTCGCGTTGATTTCATTCTTGTTTGGTTGACCCTCATCCCACAATGCATTGTAATGTGACATATCTTCCTGTCTGTAAGGTCAATTGATTCTTGCTCTGTGTGACCCGTCATGGTTTTAAAATCTAAGTGCTGACTGCTCTTTTAGTGAAACAGGGATGAAGTTGACAAAAAGTTGTTTGGGTCTATTTATATGTTGTTTAAAAGCTGTTTGCTGGTCTATGTACAGCATGCGATGAATGGGCAAAACATTCTTTGTGAATATCAGTTTCGGAAGCAGCGGCCATTTACAAGGGGTGGATTTGTTATCAAGAAGGATTATTTTGAAATGACGTCAATCTCTCCTTTTGAATTCAGCTAACAATAAACGAAACTAATGAACCGAGGTTTTATTTTCAGGGGTCTATCTCTTCCAGTGGCGGTGAGGAGGTTCAACTGGGCACTGACTGTGTGTTTATGTTAGCCTTTATAAGTAAGTCCATCCTCTGATATGTAGTGTAAAATTTTGGCAAATTGATCGAAAGTGTGAAGTGCCTACTGGTTTTTGTAAAAACTAGTTTTGAAATTTCCACTCGCATGACAATGCTTTGTTGTTAGGTTGTGAGATAGTGCAAGTAATTCTACTGTGACAAGTACGCACTTGTAAAATGTCCACATTTAAACATGTTTGTTGCATTATGGAAAAATGGTACAAAAATTACTGCGAACACTTTCCATCATATAAACCAATATTTTTCGCGACATTTCGCGAAACACCTTGTTTAAGGCACCCAGGTGTCAGTTTCGGGTAAAGGCAAAACTTTGAAAATATATGTTAGTACCAACTTTTAAGTTTAAAAGAAAAATGAGCCAACTCTGTGATGATGATGTAAAAACGTTGTCTCAGGTGCCCACTTTGTTGTTTGATTTTTGCCACTCAAAGTAATTGTATTTAAAACAACACTCACTTTTGTTTCCCTAAACAAATGGTAAGTTGAGCAGTAACTTGTCCAGCAACGTTTCTGGCCATCGAAAATGACGAAACTTTTATAAAAATTACACTAGTTTGGCAGAGAGAAAAATGACAGCCAAACTTTTTCCACCTTAATGGGTTGTAGATTTCTAAAATATTGAAACATTTTCGGCTCGTAATGCGTAGGAATTTGCTTCTTACTGTAAGATGGCCGTGTTCAAAACCGTAGATCTGTTGCTGCAAACCTGTTTCGTTGCTTAAGATTTACATGAGGGGATTGAAAAAGGATGACAAAGTCTTCCAGAGCATGTACAACAAAAAAAGCTTGGGGACTGGTGATTTGACATAATGATTAACGTGCTGGAAAAACTACACATTGCAACTAATGTCTTTGTTTTGTATCGACTTCTAGCCGGGTTCCTATCTGTACGTCTCTTGTTCCCCTTTCCAGCTTGCTTCATGTTCAACTGGTTTGGTCTGATAGCTGTGCTATGCGTAGTTCACACAGTGGCGGGGAGGTACGGAGCGCTGTCAGGCTTTGGACTGTCCATGGTCAAGTGGGCACTTATTATAAAGGTACAGCCAACTTAACTACCTTACTTCATTTTCTTGTTGTAGTTTGGTGCAAAAAAATGTGACAACGGCCTCCACTGTTAGAAACATTGAAACCTTACGTTTGCTTAATATTTTGCACCTAGTTGCAGGTGGGGTATCTTTAGGCACCACTTGATTTTGGCGACCTTGACCTTGTCTGGTCATATGCACCGAGGTTTAGATGGAGCATCTTTAGATGCTATTTGAATTTGTCGTTCTTCACTGAATCATTTTCATGGTCATCACTAGACATCACATCTTACACTGTATGAAATTCCATTCTTTAAGCAAAATTTTGTCTGAAGTTTTTGGGAATTGCAATTGGGTGGCCATTATCAAATATGTTAGGGATTATTTTTATAGAGATATTCATCTGGTTTACCTTTAGACAAAAATGTTACCATTATAAAATTATAACCTTAAAAAATGAGTATGTCCTTTAGGTAGTGAGGGGGCGCTTTGATCACAAATGCTTGTATTTTTCAGAGCAATGACTGGGCTGGTGATCACATCAGTAATGACTCCTGGTTATGGTGGCTCTTTATTTGCCTAGGTAGGAATGTTCTACAAAACATAATCGTAACATAGAGGTTATTTTTAGCAGAAATATGATTTGATAATTCTTAGACGTTTCACACTGAAAATTATAGCCAATATTGTCACTTTTCCTAGTTTCTAAGACTGACTAGCTTGCTGCAAATAATCTAAAAGTGTGATTTTGACATCTCTTCAGTGCATACCATGCTATTAATCTTTTTTGTACTTTTTAATTTTCTGACTGGTGAAATTTGATAAACTAAAATTCCATTTGCCTACCATATTATGTGGTAGGTAAGTGAAGAACCTCTGTAATAAGTACTGTTTGCATTGACGAGATTACGCAATGGTATGCTCACCTTCAAATATCCAGAAACAATCAGTTTAAGCTCAGATCTTATTGAAGTTGTAAAGAGTATTTAGACGAGGACTTTGAAACAAAAATCACCAGTTGCCATCTTTGGTTCAATTGTTTCGCATGCCTTTCCCTCAAAGTGGTGACATGGTTTCTTTGTTGAATGAACCAACAACTGCCCAGGGAATGTCTAGACACCAAATTAATACCACATAAACTCCTTATTCAAACTTATGAGTGAAAATTCGGCGACAAACTCAAGTCAGAGCAAAACTTACAAGAGTCTGTATCTCAATAATAATAATAATAATAATAATAATAAAACAGTAATATCAACAGCACCTGCGTTTTGTTATCTGAATCCTACTCAGGTATGCCATATTGAAGCTAACTGGAATCCGAATAATTTATAGCAATGTAGTTTAAGGGTCTATTACCGGTAATTGTTTTCACAAAAAGTTCCCAAACAAAAACCAACAATCAAACTTTAAGCATGTGGTAAAAACAAAGATTTGTGACAGGCAAACATAGTGAAGACCACCAATGAAAGCTTACAGTTTCGGAAATCTACAAATTTAGTATTCAATGATTTTTCTGCAAAATTTTACCCAGCAATCTTGGTGATTTTAGACTGTAATGTTTGACCGAACAATCCAGTAATCATCCTTTAAGTAGTGAGAGATTGCTTTCACTTGGGAACATGTACACCTAGTTGCATGTGACTAAATTGTGATGAAGCAGTCTTTTCTAACCAAACGCTTTGAAAACTAGTGTCAACTAAACCATAGTGGTCCATTAAACACCTTCATTTTGGCATTCAGATATCAAGAAAATAGTCAAGCAACTTCTTCTTGAAATTGTGCTGTGCAGTGCTGTAGTGGGGCGTAGGTGGACGTACTCGCAGCCAACCACCTTTTGGCATTTGAACGCAGCGCCTATGCATCGCAAGTTGCGTTCAGTGCTCAGTGTGATACAGTGGGCTCTGGGCACCTACTTACCTCTAATTTTACCACTACAGTGGTACTGGTGCTGTGTTGGTGATAGTGTTGCTGGTGATGTTTTTGAAGTGTAAGATTTTATGTGGTAGCTCTAAAAGCTTTGTTTTGTGATTTCCACTCGTTCTTTTTTCTCTAATATCGGTAAATTCAGTGAAGACAAGAGTTCATGTCTAGTGTGATAAATGCTGTCTCTTTTTTAGGGTCACTGCTGTGTCTCAAGGGAATTGTACAATACTTCAGAATCCGTGCGCAGTGGCCTGAATTGGCACATAACAGGCGAACTGCATTTTACTACTTCTATTGATGGTAGGTATGAATGCAGCCATCATTTAAAGATGAGTGGTGTTATATATACATCCAGACTTCAAATTAAGTTTTGTTGAATCGGTGCATGGGTATTTCCCAGAATCCTTAATGCTTCCCCTAGTGAAATCTATTGCCAAGGTTGTACGCTGATGAGTTTTGCTCTACAGCAAATTTCAGCCATTTTAAAAAACACTATGGCGAAGAATTTATTTTTTCAAAACTTTTAATAGAATAAATAACTAAAAAATTCTACTGAAAGTGGATTTCAGTGTGTAACTGTAATTAAAGAACATTGACTGGAATTTTAATTGTTTGTAACGATGCAGTCAGCCTTTGTAAAACAGGAAAAATATATTCTGTTCAGAATAATTGTAGAATTGCTGTGAAAAGCATATAAAATGCTCATTTATTTTTTTCAATCCTGAATGGTTCGTGATTACAACCTGATGAAAAATAATTTTTCAGCAGTGCATTCCGTTTACAGCCGCCTGTATCTTTCGTCTTCAGTAGCAAATTTAAATTTCTTTTTTCAGAAATGGCTAGTCACGCAGCTTTTCTTCCGCTTTTGAAAATGTGGTGCAATGAGCAGTCTTCCCAGTATATTTGGAAGGAAATTTACATTTTGATGAATATATTACATCTTTAACAGTGAATGTTGCTTTGTTCTGTGAAAGCCATAGCGTGGCTAAACACTAGAGCTTCCCCTCGTTTTGTGCTGAGTGGAACTACTTTTGTTCATAGGTAACCAGGGTGAATAGGGTCGCCATGTTTGTGTCTATTGTCAGATATGAAGCTAAGTGACTTGGTGGTCCTAAATATTATGAAATTTATTATTGGTCTATAGTAAACTGAGCTGGCGCAGGCTAAACGCCTTATTTGTTTAGCTATTGAAGACATCAGTCAAGACTGTACAAGAGAAATTTGTTCAAGAATCATTTGATTGTATGGAGTTGTGTGTAAAGGAATGTAGTTTCTTGCTTTTCACTGCAGCAATAGTTATCAAAATAAAGTATTGATCATTTCACTGTGAGCTTTCTTATAACATTCTCCAAAATGAGTTTATGTTTATTGTCAAGCCACTGTGTTGATCCATAGGGCAATTCTTAACTCATTTAGCACACATTATGGCCCACAAGTGAAATTTTATTTTATCCACAAAAGTTTAAGTTAATATTAAAAACATTTTAGTCTATTACAAGTATGGCTTGTATTGTGTAGATGTGATAAAATAACAAAAAAGTCCCATAATTTGCAAAAAAAAGTAATCTGCCTTTCAAAAATGGACATTTTTATAATTATTTTTTGTGCAAAATAAATGTAGAATTACCAGCAATCAGAAGTATCCCAAGCTATTTAGTGGGAATATACTAACAATCACAAAACCGAACAAAACCAGCTTTACCTGTTTAAACACTTGCATAGTCTTTTCGAATGTTTCGTGTCCTCTAGGTACATTTGACATTAGGTTGATTTGGGGCCTGCTATCCTTAGGATTAATTGGATGGGTGTAAGAAAGGTTGGAAGACCATGATGTTGGTACTAGGCTAAAGAGCAGGTCCCAGGAACGAGTCATTGACACTAGTTTTCCAGGTGTATTGTTGGTATACTTAAGACTGGCTTTTAAATGGACTCTTTTCTTTGTTGCTGACCAGAAACGTGTTCCAGCTAACTTTGATTTCTAGCTGACTGGTTATCCATCTCGTCCGCTCCACAGGAACACATCTTTCAACTTTCACAAAGCTTCAAAGGGTTATGTAGGGGCGACACAGTAGTCGGACCGGTCCAAAAATCAATGTCCGTCGTGGCCTTCTCGTCAGGAACACCTCTGTAAATTTTCACAGTGATCCTTTGAGTAGTTTGGCAGACAGTGAGGCGGACGCCAGAAAACGGACGCAAAAATAATAAAGATGGTCACAAGGTGGTGTAAAACACGTCGAATCCGTCCGAAAATGGAATGACGTCGTCTTCTGGATAAAAACTTATTTTGCGAATTTCCTGAAAATCCATCAAGGAACTCTGAAGATACTGAGGATAAGCGTAAAAAATAAAATTGGCGCTAGGGGCACAGTGGCACTAGTCAGATCGGTGCGACACAATTTTATTCGTCGTCTCTGGTCTCTGTCGTCTGCTTTATAGCCGGAACACTCCACTCATAAGATTCAGCAAGGGATTTAGGAGATACAGTAGCAGACGCCGGAACAGAAATGACAATATCACACATAAATATGTCGAGGCATAAAAATGTGTTCCATTGTACTCTAACATACACGACATGTATCAGGATCACCAACTTTTACTTTCTGAAGTTTAGTTCTTCTATGGAAAGTTCTACACTGCAACCAATGAAATCAGCTATTCATGGAATATTTCAAAGCTATACCGTAGACGTTTGACCATTTTTTATCTATGAGAAAAGCTATATCTGCAAATTTCGGATAATTAGTTGGAGTAACCGTTATTATTACATTACGTCACTGCACCCTGATTTTTTTCTGAAGAATGTAATTGTATAATTTTGGATGAGTGCTTGACTTTAATTCTTCATAGCAACTGTGAGAGATTCATATTCTAAAACCCTTGTCTGGATTTGGTAGAAATGTTATAAAGCATTTAAATTTCTCGGGTAGTTTAACCAGTCATTTATATAACCTCTTAGGTTCATTTACTTTTCTTATGCACCTTGTGATTTTTCGCATCTTGGTAACACTCAAGGTTTTAAGAATCCACAAACATTTTTAAACATGTCAGCTACGCGAAATGATAATTATTTGGAAATTAAATTATTTATCTTTTGCTTCTAGTATAATCATACACCATCAAAAACTGATTCGACTCTTGTGCAATTCGGTTGAAATGGCGAAGTTAAGAAAATTTTCAAAGACAGTAAATTATGCAGTAAGAACCAACACCGGAACAAACTGCTATGGTTTTTTCTTCTATTTTCTATCGTGTGATCGTTTATGACGTCGTTTTTAGGTTCAGTCACAATACACACTTTCTGTGATAACAACGTCACCCATTCTTCTACAACATCATTTGGCGCAGTTGGCAGGATTTAATGTGGCTGAGAAATCTCCACGTATTCGTTAACTTCCGTTTACCTTATCCAGGAAGCGGTTCTTTTCTTATAGGGACAACAGGTGTTCCATACTGGTTGAATTGTGAGGGTTCCCAAATTCCACGTTTAATATCGGTATCATACGCCTGATTCAAGTCATCCAGTAATGCAAAAGGTACTGTGCGAGCTTTGCAGAATATTGTTTGGACGTCGAACTTGAATTTTATTATTTCGAAATCTTTTAAACAACCCAGTTCGCATTTGAATAAGTTTGGAAATTCATTGCAGATGTTTTTGCATGTTTGCTGAAACTTTCTATCTCTTTTCCCGTCCTCACGACAAACAACACCAACACAGTCCCGTTGGTTGTCCTCACGAAGAACACGACATAGAGCAGTGACATGAATTAGTATTCGACCAGCCGGTGGACTTGACACACTAGGCCTGGGTACGTTATACGTCACACTTATGTTGGTGGAGCTAAGCAACTTTCAAATTAAAATCGCTTTTCTTCTACTTATCGTTCTTATGATACGCAGTGCCATGAAGGGAGGTCGAATGACGCTGACAATGTAGTCTCTTGTCAAAACATATCTTCCAATATCCGCCTCATTACAGATCACTGCATATTTTACCGCTCCATCCAGAACCAAAAAGACTGCATCTCACTCCAACAGGATATCAACAAAGTCGCTGATTGCCAATCATGTGGGATATCCAATTCAATGCATTAAGTTGTAAAGTTCGTCACGTGCATCGGAAAAGAATCTGTCCTCCAAGACTATTTCCTCCGTAGCTCACTCCCGACACCTCTGTCTGAGGCCAAACATCTTTGTAGCGCTACTATTTCCAACAATTTCATCTGGAATTCTCGTATTGATACAAGCGCTGCTTCTGCAAGTAAAGCCTTGGCTTTCTTAAATGAAACATTCGACACACTCCTAAAAAAATTAAGGAAATAGTTTATGCCGCTCTAGTCCAACCAGAACTAGAGAACTGCTCAACTATATGGTCATCTTACACAAAAGCTCTCACTGACAAGATTGAAATGGTGCAGCGACGAGCTGCAAGATTTACCCTTAATAGATACCACAACAATAGTCAGTGAAATGATCGAACCATTAAAGTGGGAATCCTCGAACTCCACCGCTACTTCTCCAAACTTTCTATATTCTATAAAATTGTCCATCGGATAGCCCGATTAATGATAGAGCCAGCAGCATGCGCGACTTTGCGCCGGATCAGATTGATATGCGATGGACAAAAGATGTATTACTATCCAGAGATACATCAGTTCCTGATGTAGAACACAGTTTATTAGAATTATTTGGTGACCAACAAATTAAACAGATATATATTACGCCTTTTAAACTGTTGCTCCAACCTCATTTGAAAGTTTTTAAGTATTATCACATTTACAAAAAAGTTTACACGAAATATTTTTTAAACAAAATGAAAACAGTCCAAAACGACAAATGCTCATTTTGTGGACTCGTAGAAACTTATAATCACTTGTTTTTAGAATGTGAGCATGTACTTTCTTTTTGGAATAAATTACAAACTTGGATTTCAAACGTCGTTGGCTGAAAAGCGTGTCCTGCTATTTGCATATTTTGGAGATCATGGCTACGAAATTAATTACATATTAACGTTATTTGACACTGTCAAGACATGGAAAAGTATGAAATCTAGAGAATAACCCCCAGACTTGCTGGGATTTTTTGAAACATTTAGTATAAATTTAAGCAGAGCTGGACTGTGTGAATGTGAGAGTGAGTGTATTTTGGTTTGTTTTCTTTTCTATTGTATTCCATTGTTAATTTCAGTTTCTGCAAATAAACTTATTAAAAATGAAAAAAATACTTCACAATACTCGACTTCGAGTATGAAGTGTCACTAGAGAGATCTAGAGAAAGACCAGAGGAATCCGTTCTTCATGCAGAAAAAGATAAGGCATTTACGACTGAAATTTTTGACAATGTATTATTTTGTGTAAAACGTCTAATCCCAAATAACAACATATAAATCTTAATAACAGTTTTCCACACGTCCATAAAGACTTCGCAGTTGAAATCTAAAATGGCTGTGATCTCGTGAAAAGAATCGTACGTTGACATCTTAACCGTTCGAAATTGGGCAACTCGACCGGTTTGCGCACCTCAGAATCTGCCGGTTTAGGTCAAAGACGCCATGTTGTTGTGGTTAATTAAATCGCCTTAGACTGCTGATGTTATCGTCCTATAAATAATGAGACCCATCATAAACACATCGAGGGGACAATAGCATTTTTTAAATTTTCGTTTTGAAATTTTGCACACGTGACTAGGTCGTTGAATTTTTGAAAATTTTGACAATAAAGGTGACTTTTACAACATAAAACCTTTGTTTAATGTTGCAATAATATGTTCCTCATAAATTCTGTTTGGTGTGCAACAAACCACCAGGCAGCAATTGAATGTTGACGTCAGCCAAGTGCCATCGTACCATGCTTGGCGTGTATTATGTAGTAATTCACCAGAATGGATCAACATGGCAAAATGGATATATATGCCGGGAGCATCCTTCATGCCCAATTTCAGGTAAATTTCACGGCCCATTGAGGCAAGCAAAGAACGTAAAATATTGGATCAAAAACCTGTGATTTGTACAGTAACATATTGTCTGTGGCTGAGCCTGTGAACGCCTTACTAGAATGGCTAACTGTAGCTCAGTGATAAAATACAGAACACGGAAAGGCGATGTAATTTTCAAATTTTGGTTTTAATGAGCTGGATATAGTTGGCTGGAAACATTCCTTCTCTGTCGTTAATCTTGCCACTCCACCAGTTCTGATCGCTTGTGTCTGTTACCTTGATAAGGTCGCCTCGACTGAACCCCAGTTCGTTTTCTTCCTTTGGTACGAAGTCGAAAAGTGCCCGTCCAATTTCCTGCAGAGAGAGACAGGCTGTAAGTGATGGCCATATAGGCGAGTCCAGGAATATACAAGACTTGTGATTCTTTAAGGTTATGTAGGATCCTAGAAAATATCCAATTTTGGCAAAATTCGAAACATCGTATCTCAGAAATGGCTGTTCGGATTCACATGAAACTTTCAAATACTATGCTTTATACACTGTTATCCAACACCTGTCAGGAATAAATTATTGTTTTTGAAATGTCCCACTTCTGCACCATGGGCAGGGGCGGATCCAGGATTTTGAGTTAGGGGAGGGGCCATGGTAGAGTATTAGCCAGTATTTTTGCCCGTCAGACATTCGCACTCCCCATCTGACAAATGTAAACTGGGAGAATTTAGGGGGGCCATGGCCCCCTTAGCCCCCCTCTAAATTCGCCACTGATGGGGTATCAAAAATAGGACTTGTGTGATTTTTATGAAAACAACGAAAACTGTAACAGCGTAATAGAGATTTTATCTTGAACATCTGTCATACGAAAGTTGGTCATGTTATTGATACCGCTGTTTCGCTATGAATGTAGGCTACCTTTTTTGCTAAATTTTCCCAAAGCAAGGTCACGTGACCTAATAGTGACAGATTGGTATAAAGCAAAAATCAAATTCTATGGAATTCATTTGCTACTTTCAGAAAATGTATACTTTTGCCGAGTTAAATTCTTTAGCTTTTCAGATATTTGACTAAACGTACAGACTTGTCGATAAGGTCCTTGAAGATAATCTTCATTGTGACTTTCAATGATATGCAAGGTAGTCTCATTAGTAGAAAAAAAAACTAAAATAGTGACATTTTATCAAGAGAAGTTTTGTATATATTTGTATTTTTGATATTAATTCTTATGAATTCTTATAAATATTTCTCTGCCGTTCAACTGTGGATTTATTGGTGTAACGACAGAAATTTTCAAGAAAACTTGGACATTACAACCGAAATTTTGATTATCTTGACTGAATAAAATTAACACGTTCAAAGAGTACCATTCGAAAAAAAAATTATTAGAGTAGTTGCGTTCACATTAGTTTCATAAAACTGAAATGAAACTGGAAAAGTACCCAACCTTTAAGCGGACATAAACTGCCTTCAGACACAAAAACTAACTTTAGGTGAAGACTAACAATCATTGTGACTTTTCTCTAAAACTGTATATCACAGGGCTTGTAATAACGAATGAGGAAAGCGAAGAATTTCCAGGTGACCTATGGTTGAACAAATAAATAGACTTATGTGATAGAAAAAGGTTTTGTTTTGTAAATTAATATTCATGAGATGAAAACAAGAGGAAAGTGGAAATCAAGAGGAAATCGAAACCAACAAAAAGGAAATCTTCTTAAAAGGCGAAAATTACGTGCTCATTATTATTCAAATTAGAGACGATTCATGGCCTTGAAAAGAACTCACATTTCATTTTCTTGCTCGAGACTCGTCTCTACAAGTAGGGTTGTCACGACGACGGGTCATTTTATGCGCTGAGCTTGCTCTCCACCAATAGAGAATTGTATTTTTTTATTAGCCCCGAAACCCACTTTACATCCCGAGTTATGAACAAGGCAGAGCTGTAGTGGTAAAATTAGAGGTAAGTAGGAGGCGCCCAAAGCCCACCGCATCACTTTGAGCACTGAACGTAACTTACTGTGCGTAGGCGCTACGTTCAAATACCCAAAGGTGGTAGGCTGCGCCTACATGCGCCTACACTCCCCTACAGCACTGGAACAAGGTGAGATCAGTTGTACAGCCTCAAGTCGTCGTCTAAGTCATCGGTTTATATCCGTTATGACAAATGTAGCAAGTACTGGTAAGCCTAGTAGGCCTAAGAACTCGCGCCAAATGCGAGCCCAATTTATTGTTACCAAAATAGTCCTTAACTGGCAACCATTCATAGCAACATAATGAAGCCTACTGAGTCTCACCGAAATAGTCGATTATTTCTGAAAACACAGTCTACTCACGTGAGCATTAGCCATGTCCTTGAGGTAGATCGTTTGCGACCTGCTAACTGACGCAGCTCGGTGGTATTCCACAAGTTGATTGAGCGAATTAAACTTCACTACCCACAGGAAGTATTTTCCAGCGCCGTCTCGTAAAATTTTGAAATGTTGCACTTGATTGTTGAACCTAAAAGTCAAAGCAACTTCTATGCAGATTCAATCTTTGGTTTGGGTTATAGGAGGCGGGTCGAGATGGAGGGAGGGGACTGCTGACGTCAGGGGCAAAACCTTGGTGGACACCGGAATAGGTGAACTGGGGGGCTGGGGATAGTTATCCCCGTTTTCGGGAAAGACAGCGGATTTACTCTTTTGTTTTGAAGTCCGGCCAGGGTATTTTTGGTGGTTGGTTGTTTGAATAAATTTTCAGCGTGTAATCGTCTACACTATTCTTTTAACAAGAGTAACGCCAAGAGTTCATATGTGCCCAAAGTGCACGGCATGTTTGTAGGGATGCTGGCGAGTTTCATGTAAGGAAGGAATACGTACAATAGTCAGAATTGACAAAAAAGTTAAGGTACTTCATCTTTTTAATCAAAAAAGTTTTCAACATTGGCAAATACAGCGTAAAACATACCACAACGAGACACAGCACTAAGCATCCAGGTAGCTGGCAGTGCATAGCGCAGTTACAACCATCCGTTGGAACTGTACCGCCGATGCGAAGTACTACCGTATCTACCAAGGCCGTAGCATGCAGGGGAGGGGGTGGGGCTGAACAGCATTTGTTACATAAGTTGCAGGTGTCGGGGTTAAACCATGGCAACCGGCATAGGCTCATCGCCGGGCGAAACATGTAAAACAGGGAACAATGAAGAGGACATTCGACAACTACCAGTTCCGGGCCCTGACGGTTTTTGTTTGTACGCTCGCCTCAGTTTTTTTTTGGACAGAGTACAGATAACCTAAATGCACTTGAAAACGAAATGTTAACCATGCATAATTAGAAAAACCCCGAGAAACATTAAGCAAAGATTATCCAGACCAAACGAACAAAAACACAGTCCTTTGGGCATAAAACGCTGCATTTCTCTGGTTACTTCTCAATGGCAAAGAATAACGGAGTACTCTGTTGCCCACCTATTTGTGTTTTTTTTTTTTGAAATTGTGCTTCACTTGATATAAATTAGGAACCTGACGGATGGAGGCCCTGATGATAGCATCAACTGCTGCTATATTCCTGCTTTTGAAATTATATACCCCTTCATATTTAGGCGCTCCAGCCCTAGGAGGGGACCCGTTGACCCATAACCACACTTGTCCTGTTTTTATTTCTGTTCTTCCTGGAAGCTAAATTTTTTTATGGGTCACTTGATAACGTATTTAACTCTCGCCCTTTTCCAGTTTTAATGATATAGTATATCATGTTAACAAGACCTTCAAGCAGGGTCATCTCTTGTAGTTGTGGCCCGGGGAAATTTCTCTTTGGCCCACCCTCGAATCCCTGAAAAGCACAGCAATATCAAGAGACGCAGCTCAAACAATCAACACCGTGAGATTGTATCAAAAAAAAAACAACAATGGCATTGACCACCATCTGAAGATTGGAGCTTGAAGACCACTATTTGTCACAGAAAGGCAATATGTCCTTTGGTTTAAAAAAATGTCAACACATTTTCGCAAAGAATTATAAGAACAGAATTTATTTTGAAGAACAAACCTAGAAAAGCAATGTTGATGAAGAGAGACTTGTTTGTAGTTAACTCGCACGTGTCAATAAGGCCGATGGGGATCTTGATGACCGAATACAGAATTAAGGTGCTACTCAAAGTACATGTACTGGCAATCGTAAACAAATATTTACGTGACATTTGACTCAATTCGCAACAGGCTACCACAGGAATGTACCAGAATTCACAATAACACGGATAAATTCTTAAGATTTCTTTGGGCGGGGCCAAACACACACCCCTTGGGATGTCCCGCTTCCCATGGTCTCCTGCTTGTCCGTCAAGTAGGCCACCAGAAATCGCCTAAAATCTACACTAAATTACGGGCCTGAAAACGTCTCACAAATAAAGAACAAACGTGGCCGCTCTTTGCGCCCAAACTATAAAATCTGAATTTCAAATAACCAATAGCGTTCACAAGGATTGAGAAGATGGAAGGTTTAAAGTCGGAGACCACTACTGGTGAAAACACAAAGACAATATTAATAGAGGCTTTAAAATGACAATAACTCTAGGGACAGTATTCTTCTTGAGAACTATTACAAAAACATTATTTATGAACAGGGAGTTGCTCGTGAGACGAAGTCGGCGGGGGTAAGTTCCTTAATGGGTGTGTACACGACAGTATGGCGATTATCATTTAGATTTACGGTACCACAGCAGATTTCAGTTATTTTTTGAAGAAAATGGTTTGCAAGCAAACAGTTCACATGCATACATTCTGAAAATATCTTAGAGAAAGGTCCCCACTAATTAATTGTGTGATTACTCAAATCGCGGGACTAAAATTCCGGAGATTACTACATTTTAAATCCTGAATTTATTAAAACAAATGTCTCCTCACTTAATAGAAATACTAAAGTCTCCAGCAGTCGATTCACTGTCCCTTATGAGAAAGGCGCCATCGTGTGGTTCCTGTAGCAACAATGATTCGGCTTCCAATCTTCTTATCTTACCGTAGTACCACCTAGAACAAACAAAACTTGTAAAGAATATTAACTCATAAATAACTTAAACGAATGATCGTTGAAAATTAACCCAAGGCACCTTTTCTTAAATTCACATTTCAGAAAAATACAAAATCAGCGTAGGAATTTCAAAAAAAAACGCCAGAAAAGCAACCTTTGAATTCAATCGCCAGGTTATCTTTCGACGTTTGAAACCAATAATACTATGTCCATTCTGATGGGCACACGTCATGTCAGATTTAAACTGCTGAGCGCTATATCGGCGGCAAAAAAATTCCCAACTTTATTGTAAGCCTACAAGAATTCACTAAGCCAACAAAAAAAAAACACCTACGAGGTCCACTCTAATCACAGTGCAACAATAGTGTTACGTCATATTCTACCACGATACGATTTTGTGACCCCTAGACCAATCAAATCCAGTGATTCGCAAAACGTCACAAACTGCTCTACGTTAACAGGTGTGATTCCTGGGATTCGAAAAAGCTGACATTTTGTTATCGCTTGAAACCAGACTCTACTAGTTGCCTTAAGAGGGCGTGTCATTATATTCACGGAGCAGTGTTTCAAGCAATAACGAACTGTTAGTTCTTTGGAAGACCAAAAATCATTTTTCGTGCGAGACCAATTTCGTCCATCGACAGAACACGAGTTGATAGGCGTTTACCGTTAAATTTTCCGTTAAATTTTCCCAGAGATTAATAGATTTATGAATACATAGGTGTTGGTTTTTAGAATTAAAATAATATATTTTACAAGGTAACTGTACAAATTAGGTATCGTTTTCTTCAGCTGTAATCATACACCATCAAGAACTGCCGAAGGGTTTTCTAATATGACTCTTACGTATCTTGGCTGACAAATGTCGCCTGAGTTGCAATAAGTTTTAGTGACAGTAAATTCCACAGGAATAACCAACACCGGTACAAACGAATGCAAACAAATGTCTCGTATGTACAACGCAACCTCAGCAGTGCGAGATCGAAGTTGGCATTTCAGAATCTTGAGTTCAGTAACCATGCACGCACCCGGGGGGGGGCTCCGTGGGCCTGTTCGAGCCNTTTGGCAAAGTGGGCAAAAAGGTGCGCCTCAGAGAATCAAAAAGTACGAGAAAACAAGACAAAAGTTCACACGTGTGAAAGTAGTACTCTGTTTTTTTATTTTTTTGTTTTTTCAGTCCCCGAGATTTTTTCAGTGAAAGGTCCACATACTGAAAATTTCGAGCACCCCTATATTTTAGGCTGGATGCGCGCATGGTAAGGTAGGACCTCGCTAAAATCTAGCCAAAATCACGTATCCTCATTTAAAATACGCGGTAATATCTCATGTAATCTCGATAAATCTTACATTTTTAGCGAGGTCCTAACATTACTGAACTCTACCCAGGGCTATAGAGTTCTATCAAGGATTGTAGTACAATTATAGCAAACTCCTTGGTTAGATGCTCTATCGAGCAATCTACCATGCTCACGCGCATGCCCAACTTAAATCAGTGAACTCGTATTGCGTGAAATGGGATAAAGCAATAGCCATATTACTTAAACAGTGCCGGACATACTAGATTTAATAATGCATCTTTGAATCAATTTATTCAATGATAAAATAGGTCACTATCTATTCCAATGAATAAAATTTTGCGGCAAGCTTCCACCCAACAATTTGTCTTTTGAAACTTTGAAGTTTGATGGCCAAACGACCAGTTTTTCCATTGCAAAAGGTGAACCCCCTGATTGTGGGATCGAAACAAAAGAGAACGAAATGCTAAGCGAACAAAAAAAAACGAAAGAAAACCCGGGTTTATGATTATTTAGTAAGACATTCAAAATACATACGAGTGAGGTTTCATCTGGATATAATTTTTTGGGACGAACCCTTCCTTGCCACTTTGTTCACATTTGTACCAATTTGCATCATCTGTCATATTAAGAACCTGCAATGAAAATTTTTTCATATATAAAGCCAATTAAAGTGAGGCTGGCGTCCACTTCTGAAGCAGCAAAATCGTCAAATGCTACAGTATTGTAAACCTCTTCGAGGCTGACTGCTTCTCAGGAACAAGACTCAAAATAAAGAGATATATGCACTGAAAGTGGAACCACCTCAGATATATAAGAGTTTGTTGAAACCAGAACCATATAGCTAGGCTTTTTGATAACATATATAGTTATGATTTTCAATTTTCAATGAAGACAACTTTCGTGGTCGGTAGTTGTAAATTTTGCACATCGGTTTATCATGCCAGTAAATTTTGTTTATTCTATCATTCTATCGATTTTCTGTAAAGTCAAAATTACAACATCAGCTTGGATACTATTGGACTCCAAGAACTGTTTCAATCTGACAGATTTACTAGAACATTATATATTAACAATAATACAATGCTTCAATTGTAAATCTCTACGCAATACAGCGATGTTTTTCTGTAAAATATATTCATACAGATACTGCAATAATTTTATGTACAGTTAAATTTATCAATTTTTACCTGTTTTATAGTTCTTTAAATTTTCTTGTGTTTTTATTTTTTCCTGTTTACACACCTTTAACAAGATTATTTGTATTCTAATACTTATATTAAAACTTCTTCTAAGATTATAAGAAATTATCTTATAAACTTCATTTCTGGTTCCCTTTTAGATACATGGACTCATAACACTTATAATACAGTAAAGAACAATGTGATGCTACTTGTCAACGACCTCTTTCGGCAGGAATGTCTTGCTTTTTGAAGGTTTATTAGGCCATACCGTTCCTTCAACCAATTATTTTCATCTTTGACATGCAGTGAAATTAACTTATTACCAATTATCATTGTGATTTACCATGTCCTTCCGGGTAAAAAATCAAAAGCGCTGCTGGAGTTATTGCATGTGTTTTACCCTTGCGTTTTGGCATAGACACAGATATCCCACTTCTTATCCAAATGTTCCGCTTTTTCAATCCAGGTGTTCTGATTCACTTTCGAATGTTGGCAACTATGTGACATACATATGGAGATTCAAGCTTTTCTTGATTCATTGAAAATCAGTCAACGAAATGCCACAAGTCATGCTACTGAACATATGCAGCAAGGGGAATGTGAAGCACACAGTCAAAAACAGAAGAAACGGTGTTGAAGATTCAAACTACACTCAACTACCTTTGAAAACCCATTGCTCATCAACTCCCACATTTCAATTATACTGTGGCGACAAAGTGATGCAAAAATCAATCCTAATAGATGAGAAAGTGCTATCAAATGTGAAATTAATGAAAGACGATAGCATCCCAGCTTCACACGCATAGTATGCCGGTGAAGTGTGGAGCGAGAAATGCGGAAAAGTGGAAATATGTGTCACAGGCGCTCACTGCCGACGCATCACAAGAATTGTTACCAGGGTTCGAAATCAGTTTGTTTTAAACCTTTGAAAGGCATTTAACTTCTTGGTTTAGACACATGTTTTAACAGTTATAAACAAAAAATGGGAAATTAAAGTTGCATTTCGCCCTGTTTAGCTGGCCAAAAACAAAAATTGAATCATGAATTATGCAAATAATGGATGTATCCACCTACAAAGTAGCTCCATAGAAACATGGGTGAAAACATCAAACTAATCTAAATGGTAGGCCTATGAAAGATAAAAGCAAAAACACAATTTTGCATAATTAATGAGGCACTTAATTTGCATAATTAAACAAATGCTCAAGGTTGTCAAGATCAGCCATCGTATGCGAACTAGGATTGACATCAATCCACTTTATCAATATTGTTCGCCACAACAAAACGTTAAGAGTCATCCTAAGTGCGTAACTGAAGTGGAGCAGAAACCGTGAAAAACTGTTCTTCGCCCTCGTCGTGATATTCCAACCTATCGGAGTAGTTTTATTCACGGCTCGCCAAAAGGGTTCTGCCAACGACGCAAACCATTCAGGGAGCTATTTGGCGTAACGTCACGTCCGGCGTGAATAATTTCTTTAAATATTCACTAGACTCGCAAACAGTGAGTAGTTTGCAAGTTTCATTTTAAAAACACTCATAGTTAAAAACCCACCTTAGTCCTCACTGATTGCATACAGACTGCAGTACTCTCACCGAATCACCTAGGCCTACTGCGATCGAAAAACGTCAAGAGCAGTGCGAATCACATGACATGGATGTTTAGGACTAGGCCTAGCCGCCTAGGCCTATATGATACTTTCTATTCGCCGCGGGAACTGAATGATTTGTGCTTGTGAGTCTCAGTGGTCCGTCTGAACTAAATTCCCAATTATCAGTAGGCCTACCCTTGGAACCGTCCGGCCACAGACTTACCCTAGAATGTGTAACATCTGGCGGGACGATCGAGTGGTCACTACTCTCGGTTTGAGTGCTCCACTCATAAAAGAGGGGGGCCTAAGTTGCACTAGTGCAAGTTGTTCTCTACGGTAGGCTATGCGTTGGACGGGACTTCGGGTTTTGACGTTTTGTGACTACCTTGAGCTAACGAGGCGGTTAAGAATAAGTATACAGAAACCTATATTATGAAACGCATGAGCTAGATTACAGTGATCAGTTCCAAGACTCACGGACACCAGGATACCCTCGGCTACAACTTGGGCCGCCCTGCGTAGCCTTCCACCCAAGAATTCACAAACTACCATTCTCGTCCTCGTACCTTGAGAATAGAGCCTTTTGCGAACGGCAATTCATCTTCGTTAGAACTCTGGGGATTGAAATCGTGTAGAGCTACTGCCTCCATGGTACTCGCTCAGTTCTAGGAACCAGTAAGTTCAGTTGTATGATCGTCTGCTCAACTGGACTAAACGAAGCTGTAGGCCTGTAATGACAATATTGGCCGATGAAAGACATCGCTGAACTGAATACATTGTGTATGTTTCTATCGTGTCAACTATGTGGGCCGGGGTGTATACTGTATAGGCCAACCAATAATTAATAGGTTTCCAAACTAGTGGACCTATATTCAGAACTGGCCAAAGTCTCTTTCCTGTCTTGCAATCAGGGTTTTCACGTCCGACATCTTTTTTGTTTTGTTCCCTTAAAACAAAATTGTCGACTTTTCAGTGAAAAACTCAGCAGTCATATAGAGTGCAGAGTATAATGAGGCCGGAATTCAAGGCAGCGACCAAAATAGTAGATCTGTCACTGTATTATTCGCATAATCTGAACTTACATCAATGCCAAATTTATATAAACATTATAAAACAAGACGAAAACCGCACCCGATACCAGTACAAGTCGCTGCACGTTCCGATTCCTATTTCAGGGCTGCCCCCCCGGGAGTGTTTACCAGACCGTAAATCGGGCAACATTGTGTACTATTGTGTAGCGTTTTAACGTCATTGTATCGCTTTTGAAAAGACTTATACGCCCTTATCTATGGAAAGCCAAAGCGCACAAATTCGAGCCCTATATAGGATTTGAAAACAGGCCAAACATTTTTACTTTGTCGGACAAAAATACTCAAGAACGGAATTTTTACTTATGCAAGAATAAACGGCCCAACGCATTATTTTCGCCCTGCAAAACCAAACTAAAAACTCTAAATCAAAATGTATCACGTCGGAACCAACAATCTATAACGTCAGGACCTACAATATATCATTTCTGGACCGAAAATTTAACACGTCGGGACCAAATCATAAGAGCCATTCCACGAGAACATCAAAAGAAATCAAACAATCATTCTACGTAGGGATCATGTTTTAGATTTAGCTTAAACTTTGTGTGTGTGATCGGGGTGTGGGACTGATACAAAAACACCAGTTTTGTACTTATGGACCTCTCAACATTTTCCCTATAGGCCTGCAAAGGATTACGAAGAAAATGGCGCATCTTTTGCATACCGAAAACAGCAATTTTCCAATACCAAAAACAGGCAGATTGCATGCAATTAAAGGAAACACATAATGGGATTATCAATTGATAAATGAGGACTCCCATTTAAAATTCATTTGATACAAATAATTTCGCTGCATCCAACACGTGACAGGGGAGGTAAATCTGGAGGCAACATTCTATCAGCCAGTATTTGAGGGGCTGTAGACATTGAAGGATATGTTTATGGATAGATCTTGGAATGTTTTTTGTAACATGATCACATTTATAAATGGTTTCAAGCAGAATTAATTAATTAATTAACGAGAATCCACATTTTAGAGACCATAATGCTGTCTGACATATCTATACATCATTTAACTCATTGAGCGTTCACGTCTGAGTGGGTCGAAGTTAAGCACGCACAGGTGATGGATGATTTGACTAGTGCCAATACCTAAAATGGCTTTTCGCCTTCAGAGACAGCTTTAAGGCTAATACGAATATCATGTGATATTCCGATAAGTGCACTCTAGACAGGAGATTTAGCTTTTATTGATAAGCAATATTTCATAAAAGCTTCGAGACTATTTATGAAGCGGGCGAAACGAAAATAAAATTAATATTAATGGACATTATTATTGTGCCAAAAATACTCATAGAAGCACACCGTTTGCGGAGCTGGAGTGCAGAGCCGAGTAGGCGGGGCGGGCCAAGCTACCGGAGCTGGCAGCACGTGCTCTTAGTGGTGGATCTACGTTTTCAGTAAGGGGGGCTTAGGATTCCCGCAGAGGTCCTGCGTGGCGCCGAGCGGGGGAAACCCCCTCTCGTGTAAGACAATTTTTTTGTTTTTGTAGCCAAACAGTGAAATTTCCATGCATCCTAGTAAGTTTTTGGCACTTAACATGTCTCTGAAGATTTTCTTAACATAATTAAAAACCCTTCTCGATTTCATCACAGGAACTTGGCACATACGTTTCGTGAAACCATCTTTGTGCACATCTGGCTATGAGTCACACCACCAGTAAAAATTTTTGTTGGAACATCTGCTTACACACACCCTTTCTAGCATACAAAAAGTATGGTGTGTATACAGGGGCTTAGACAACTACCAAATATTCAAGAGCATAAGGAGCTCCGACGGGGCGTAAAAACTTGAATATCAAATGATCGCAACATCCTCAAGCAGTTTAAGAACGAAGATCTGTACTGTTAGTTCTGTCTCTTTGCGAGAAAAACCTGGCGAATGATGGTGCTCTCGGCTCATAGTCTATTATTAAAAGCGACAATTAAACAATTAAGTATCGCTTTATTAAGCTGAATCAGGTTGACACAATTGAAAAACGTCAAATGTATCAGGAAACGAATCATCTGAAAACAGTTTCACGAAACCAAAACATTCTGTACACTTTGTGGTGAAAAGATAACAGGACCAGTTCGAAGAGGGACCAGATGTACACTGAGAGTACACAAAAATTCTGGCCTGGTCCGTCACCAGACCAAATGTACACCTGTGCTTATTATCCCTATATAAATAGTAGATCTGTCTTGGGACCAAACAGTACTGACTGAGATAAATAGTTTTACAAAGCACACTTTGGTAAAAACATCACAAGACTAGTTCGCCGAGGAACCAGAAGTACACTGAAACCCCGAACACAAATCAAGCTGGCCTGGTCCGTCGCGAGACCTAAAATGTACTTCGCAAAAAACTTTGAATTGAAAACTTCTCTCTAGACACTTTTTAATCCCCAGTGGTTGCTCATACGTGTATTTTACACATCTGGTGCTCAACTGCTGCGAGAGGTTGTCTAGGAAGGATTTTCGCACCGTTCTGTAGTACTCACTGGAAGAAACAAGTATTGAGTACAGATTTAACTACGCACTACGTGAAATAGATTTTGGATATGAAGCAGATAGAGCCAAGTCGGTGGAAATACAAACCAGAATCAGTTTCTGTGCGCTCGTAGACCCTCTGCTGTACTGGGTAAATTTGGCATGTTCAAAACTAATTTCTATTTCGTTTTCATTGTACACTAGCTTAAAATTCCGACATTATATACAAACTGTGTAGAATTATAACTTATTATGTTGGTCCTATCTATCTGTTGTCTAGACTGCCGAGGAATCTGTACATCGGATCGAATGGTTTGCTCGTCTTGGAACCATTCTACCCAGACATCTTCGATGTTTGTTCCCAAGACTTGCACTTCGTCAACTGCTGTGTCAGTGAGCTTGTTAGCCTTTACAATGTCAGCATCTCGTTTCGCAGCTCAGTTGGCACTAAGCTCCCTGAGGTTGCTAAGTCCATTCAAAAGACTTACAGCATGCGCAACTAAATTTGATCCGTTCGTCATGGACTGCTTCAAACCTCGACGATGTATCTCAGGACATATTTGCATCTCTTGCAATTTTTGAAATAAACGTCCCAATGTCTGAACGCTTGAAACCAGAAGTACTAACATCAAATAAATGCCCATGGGCATGGGCGTTTCGTCTGGTGGGCCTTTCTGCTGAAATTCCCAGTATAATGAGAAAACGGCAGTGGTGCTTATTGCAGGTAGAAAGACGGTAGGTGTTGACGTCGGCACTAGGGCTCCTTAGGAGGCCTATTGAACATCGCACGAGTCCAGCAAAACTTTGTTGTGAAAGTACAGCTTCCCCGCAATATCTGGTACTGTACACTGTTCGAGAATGCGATCACTTTGTGGTCATTCCTTGTGTAGACATATCTTGTTAGAGTGCATCTTCAAACGGACTTGCGACCAGACCACGGCGTCAGCCACGATACAAATTCTTCGGAAAACGATTTTCAAAAATATTACGTGTATAGTACACTGTATGATATTGCGCAAGGCGACTTTACTATACACCAGTCAAATTCGAGTTACAAACGTGTGGAGTGTAATAGGATGACACGGCATGACAGATGAGGTAAAAACGTTGCACGTCAATTCGCCTGAATATCAGGGTTGTGGCACCACAGCATTTCCCCTAATCAAATCCAAACATATCATAGAGTAAAGAAGCTAGTTACGTAAAGAAATCAGTTATAGAGCTGTTCTTTCAGCAGTGGATCCATCTAAAATGCTTGGCTACTTCAGAAGTGTCGACGGAAGCGCGCGCACAATTGATCTCCGCGCGTTTTGCCGATGAGCCACGAAGACTCGAAATGCGTTGATGTTCAAAACAGTAATTTACAATGCAAAAAAAATTATATTTTTCCTCAATTTTTCCAAGTTGGTTTACTTGGGGTTTACACACGCTGGCGATACCGTTTTTGTTTTGCTGGAGGTTTAAACCCCCTGAACCCCCCCGGCCGTAGATCAGCCAATGGACTTTAGTCCCGTAACTTGCAGAGCCGAATAGGCGGGACGTGGCAAGCTGGCCATAAGTGAAGCGTGCCCGATAGTCCTGTAATCTGCAGAGGGCGAGAAGGCGTTACGGGCCAAGCTCTAGTCGCAGCCGGAGGCAGTGCGTGCTCTCAGTCCAGTAACCTACAGAGCCGAGTTGGCGGGACGGGCCAAGCTGCGGAGACAACGCGTACCCTACTCCCGTAACCTGCGGAGCCGAGTAGCCGAAAAGAGCAAAGCTGCCGAAAGAAGCACCTGCCCTAGTCCCGTAACCTGCAGAGCCGACTAGGAGGAACGGGATAAGCTGACGTAGGGGGCCTGCGCCCAAGTCCAGTGGCCTGCCTCCCGTTCAGTAACGCTAGGACCTCGCTAAAAAGCAAGACTTCACGAGATTACGTTAGATATTGTCGTGTATTTTGAAATAGAACAAGTGACCTTGACTAGATTTTTAGCTAGGTCCTAGCGTAGGTCCTAGCCCTACTGAACGCACGCCTGCAGAGCCGAGTAGGCGGGGCGGGCCAAGCTGCCAGAAGCGTCTCGTGCCGTAGTCCCATAATACCCTGCGAAGCCGAGTAGGTGGGACGGGCCAAGCTGCCGGGGGCGGCGANCTAAGGCAAGGCAAGGCAAGGCAAGGTCCTAGGGCAAGGCAAGGCAAGGCCCTACGGCAAGGCAAGGCCCTACGGCAAGGCCGGGCGAGGCGAGGCCCTACGGCAAGGCCGGGCGAGGCCGCTGCCGCTGCCGTTGCCGTAACCCAAAACCTCAAGTCAACCCCATGCATGCTACTTTGCCACCTGTAACCCGTCCCTTTTTTGGGTAATAAATAGGGTATTTATATTTTTTATTTCTGTTAGCCCTCTTGTTCTCAGGGCACGATTTCACTCCATGTATGTTTAGCAATGAAATGTCTGTTAGGTGAATCTTGTTGATAAATGTACCCAAACGTGCTATTCCTTATTTATGTTATTGATTGAAATATCCTTCGCTTGACAGTTGTTTAGTAATCATACCACATTTTGAAGATTTCCACGGCAGTCATCTGGTCTTTATCCCAAATCTTAACTCTACTACATATTTGCTTCATTGCAACATGTACCCGGGCGGCCGCTTCATTGATACTCGATAGAAGTATGAGTGTGGGTATGAAGTGATATGATTAACTTTATTGCTGAAATACTTTGAATACATACAACAGTACAGCATAAAAATTCGACCATATAAAACTAATGCTTAATATAAAACACACTGATAGATTTAACAAAAAGTTAACGAATACTAAATTGATGTATATACCCTAATACAAACTGCATGACTACGAGTTACATAGACACAATGACTTTTTCCAAAATGTATGGATTATAGAAGAAGACTTAAAATCAGATTCAGTCATACCACAAAAAATGACATTAGAATTGTCACGAAGATGACATCAAAATCGGTGTATACGTTTTCGTAGAGTCAGTTTACAAAACTGAGCATCAAAAAGTACATACAGAACTGTTACTTTCAAATTTAGAAAATCCTGTGAAACACTTGAACACAGATATGAGATATTAAACATGTTGGAATTCCATAAACAGATGGGAGCTATGCATTGGATGACAGAAAGAGATAAGCAACTGATTTTACAGGGAGACAACACAGTAGGGGTGAGCATATAGTTTTCTTCGTAAGCGTGAGATGTCATAGTCAACCATAATAAAAATAATTATATCACCAAATATTCAATCTCTTGTAGAACCTTTAAAGGTTCATCATAATAATAGCAGTTGTGTAATACAGGGCTTCACAACAATTAACTTTTACAGCACATAACAGTACCCTCCCTTGATAGTGATATTTAAGTTCACGTGGTGAATCACAATGTCCACATACAGCAAGAAGTTCAAAAAGACCATCAAATGAGGGTGACAACAGAACAAGATCACCTGCATATATTAAATCGTTGATGTACACAGAAGATACTACACAAACAATTACATAATCATTCAAAAGTGAGTTTAGTCCATCCATGTCCACGATAAAAAGGTTACATGACAGTATGCCATCTGGTCCTACACCATTTGAAGCTTTGTAGAATGTTGACAGAAACAGTCTTTTTCATGACAATTGATGGACACTATTCGAATAAAAGTTTGTAGTTCGCTTCTATGTATTGAATATCAACGGTGTTGATAGCAACGTACTGAAACCCAGGTCCATCAAATTTAAGGAAGAAATCCCCACCTCTACTTATTAAAATTACATCACTCGATTTTTTAAACTGTATTGTCAATCCTGTTAGAGGCAATGCAGGAAATTTGGTGCACTGGTACTGGTTGTGACGCCGTGTTCCCTCATGTTAATGCTCTACAACTCAATCAAAGTCCAGTGGCTTGACAAATGGAAAAGTCACTGAAATCAAGTCACCAAGAATAAAA
>NMRA01000204.1:149730-209779 GCA_002633005.1 Phoronis australis
AAAAATTCGACCATATAAAACTAATGCTTAATATAAAACACACTGATAGATTTAACAAAAAGTTAACGAATACTAAATTGATGTATATACCCTAATACAAACTGCACGACTACGAGTTACATAGACACAATGACTTTTTCCAAAATGTATGGATTATAGAAGAAGACTTAAAATCAGATCCAGTCATACCACAAACAATGACACTAGAATTGTCACGCAGATGACATCAAAATCGGTATATACGTTTTCGTAGAGTCAGTTTACAAAACTGAGCATCAAAAAGTACATACAGAACTGTTACTTTCAAATTTAGAAATCCTGTGAAACACTTGAACACAGATATGAGATATTAAACATGTTGGAATTCCATAAACAGGTGGGGGCTATGCATTGGATGACAGAAAGAGATAAGCAACTGATTTTGCAGGGAGACAACACAGTAGGGGTGAGCATATAGTTTTCTTCGTAAGCGTGAGATGTCATAGTCAACCATAATGAAAATAATTATATCACCAAATATTCAATATCTTGTAGAACCTTTAAAGGTTGATCATAATAATAGCAGTTGTGTAATACAGAGCTTCCTAACAATTAACTTTTAAAGCACATAACAGTACCCTTGATAGTGATATTTAAGTTTACGTGGTGAATCACAATGTCTACATAGAGCAAGAAGTTCAAAAAGACCATCAAATGAGGGTGACAACAGAACAAGATCATCGGCATATATTAAATCGTTGATATACACAGGAGATACTACACAAACAATTACATAATCATTCAAAAGTGAGTTTAGTCCATCCATGTCCACGTTAAAAAGGTTACACGACAGTATGCCATCTGGTCCTACACCATTTGAAGCTTTGTAGAATGTTGACAGAAACAGTCTTTTTCATGACAATTGATGGACACTATTCGAATAAAAGTTCGTAGTTCGCTTCTATGTATTGAATATCAACGGTGTTGATAGCAACGTACTGAAACCCAGGTCCATCAAATTTAAGGAAGAAATCCCCACCTCTACTTATTAAAATTACATCACTCGATTTTTTAAACTGTATTGTCAATCCTGTTAGAGGCAATGCAGGAAATTTGGTGCACTGGTACTGGTTGTGACGCCGTGTTCCCTCATGTTAATGCTCTACAACTCAATCAAAGTCCAGTGGCTTGACAAATGGAAAAGTCACTGAAATCAAGTCACCAAGAATAAAAGAAAGTTAATTATTAACCTCCGAGAAGGAATATAACACAGATCACCCGAAATGATTGAGAAAATCACCCAATTACACAACTTCCAGCCATCCGCTCCGCGGTTTTGGAGACTGTGCCCTGAAACCAGGTGTGAAATCGTGTACAGGAATGAAGTCAGATATCTAAATGAATGGCAAGTAGACTTTTCACTTCGTTTTTCCAAAACGAAAAACACGTGTTCGATAACAGTTTGACGGTTTAAAGCACACATAAGCAATCAAAACATTAACTTCCAGGATGTTTATAGCTGGAATGCACCATACCTTATCGTTATGGTGTTATTCGTATCAGTGCTCCTGCAGCAATTTGGTACCAGGTCATTGCTCGCAACGTCAGATCCAGCACGTTAGTAGCGTAATACTCATCCAAAGTCCCTACAATAAGGTTCAAACAAAGTCAACCCCCGAGATGCGACGAACCCACACGAGATCTACACGTGAGAAAGTGTAGGTGAAAGGTATGAAATCACGTTATTGATAGGTATGAAAGTTTACAAGTCCAAAATTAATAACACCAAAGGACCACTTGTGAACCTTCGGCCTGATAGGACCATTTTAAAAACATTTTCAGTTGTCATATTTTGGGCGTTAGAACTTGAGAACCTCCAGAGTGCCGAGCTGTACCTTTTTCATACTAATGCAGTAAGAAACGCAAGCAATGTGATCTTACCGTATAATCTGAACTGAAAATTAAAAGTAAGAAAGAGTGTGGGCAGAAGGTATGAAATCACGGTGTTCACGAGTCCTAATGTTTGCAAGGCAAAAATCCATACCTCCTAAGGTACACACAACTGTTAAAGTAAACTAATTTCGAACTAACTAAGCTCTACTCTCAGACCGATTTGCGAACCTTCGGCCTGTTAGGGCTATTTTAAAAATATTTTGGTCATATCATGGGTGAGGACCTTCAGAGGGTTGAGTTGTACCCTATTCACACAAAATCCAAGCAACATTGGTTTACCTTCATAATTTTGTCTTAAAGCCTTCTTATTCCGTTTTAGTTATCCGTGGGTCGCAGCATATCGTTGGGGAATGGTGATGGCGTGTAATAGACAAAAACGTTTATTAATATAATTTACAAACAATCGACATAATCACCTGTTTTCAATTTCGTACTCGGATGCTAATTGAAAAATCATTGTCACTGCCTAGGCAGAAATCGATCACGGGAACCACTGCTCAGCTCTGTCTAGTTAAAGCATCTGCAGAGGAATTCAAATAACAATATTCATCGTGCATTTTGAGACCTCGGATGTCATTTGAGTTTATTCGTGCTGGATTTCTTGGTATGTTGTGGCTTGTGCTAGTAAGTTAGTGTAAGTATTACTCGGGATTAGAAAGAGCGTTAGTGACAACGCGAAAGAACCAGTAAGAAATTTAACAAAAGTAACAAAGGTCAGCTTCTAAAGAATGGTAATACGTTTTATAGATGGCAGATCTATCCATTGGAACAAATGTGCGTCATCACGACCCAAACATTAATACACGAAACAACATACAGCCAACATTAAAACATCTATTACAACGACCTGGACATCACCTGTTGTCGCAGGTGGAGAACTGTAACTGCAAGTGTCAGCCAGTCCAAAATGTTATCAATAACGAAAGGTAAACACCTTGATCGTCCTTCGTGTAATGAGTAAGACAGCATGTCATGGCGCACACCCTCACCGAAGAGAAATTTTCCAAACATGTTTACTTTTCCGACCATAGTTTAATATTGTGCTGGTGGTTCGGCGACATCTTTGATTCACTGCCAGTGGTGGCGAGGTCAGAATCGTGCTTGTTCAGTCCCTGTATGACCCTGGAAAAACGTAAACTATTCTTTAGTTTTAAACTTTATATCGCAGAAAGAACTGTTCAGATTTAAGTAAAACGTTTAAATGCTATGATTTAAACACCGTTCACAAAACGAAAAGCAAATGATCATGATTAGAATATTAAAAGGGTTTGTGAGATCACTTCAGGAACACTTTTATCAAATTGATTTCTATCCTGTTATCGATAACGTTGTTTTGTCAATGTTTATTTGTTAGCGGCATCTCTGGTTCATTGTCCGTGGTGGCGAGGTCAGGGTCGTTCTTCTTCCGTATCTATATGACTCTGGAAAAACGTATACATTTCTTTTAGTTTTAAACTTGAATATCTCAGAAATAGCGGTTTAGATTAAAGTAAAACTTTCAAATGCTACGATTTAAACACCGCTCACAAAACGAAAATGTATATTTTTAGAATATTAACAGGGTTTCTCTGAGATCACTTCAGGAGCCTTTTCATCAAATCAAATTCTATCATTTTATTGGTAGGGTTATTTTACACTCAATGAGCCTTTATTTTTTTGGTGAATTTTATTTTCTATTTTTTGAGAGACTTTGTGCTGAAAACAACTGTGAAGCAGAGTACATTAATAAAGACAGGTGCCTGAATGAATGACGAGTAGATTTTCAAACCATTTTTCCAAATCAAACAAGTGTCCGGTGAGATTTTGATGGCTCAAAGAATGTACATGCAATCGAAACATGGAACTGTCAGAAGGTTTACAACATATCAGCGCCATACCTTTTGGATTTGATGTCATTCGTGCTGCTGGTATTGCAACACCTTTGGTTCACTGTCAATGCTCTCAAAGTCAGATCCTGCATGCTGATGTTATACTGATCAGCCAAAATCCAGTATTTCGACGGATGGTCAAGTCCCTAAAAAACTACATTAAGGTTCAAACGAAGTCAACGCCCTGGAAGCGAAGATCCCAAAGGAACTGAATTGAAAACTACAAGTGAGAAAGATTGTGGGCACAAGGTAGGAAATCACGGCATTCATGGGTCCGAATGTGTACAAGTCCAAAAATTATTAACTTTTTAGGCACACACAAGTCCTCAAGTCCATAAGTTTGAAAGTTAAAATGTCAAACTTTCATGAGACGAGGTTTGGAACAGTGATATAGAGTAAAATGTTCGGGCGTTTTTGAGCAGGGGCTTGTTTGAAAATAATTCTTGGAAGAACTATTGACTCTGGGAGGAATCCCAACAGAGTTTAGCAACGTGCACTGAGCTGTTGCTTTTATTTATCTTTTCAAATTTTGCTTTAGCGCCACTAAACTTTTCTAATCCGTTGTCGTTGACTTTGAATCACTGATTTCTAGTCTTATACATCGTCGAACTACTTTCGAACTAAACTAGCTTTCCCCTCTGGTGGATTTGTGAACCTTCGGCCTGAAAGGGTCATTTTAAAAATATTTTCATTTGTCATATTATAGGTTTTAGGGCTTGAAAACCTTCGGAGTGTCGAGCTGTACCCTGTTCTCATTAAATGCAGTATTAAACGCAAGCAACCTTAGTTTACCTTCATTATCTTTGTCTCAAAGCTTTCTTCTTCCTTCTTGGTTATCCCTGATTAACAGAGTATCGTTGGAAAATGTCGGTGTTGTGTAAACAAACAAAAACCTGTATTAATGCAATTTACAAACAATCGACAAAACCAATTTGCTACTCGGATGTTAATTGAATAATTTTTGTCTCTACCCCTGCAGAAATTGATCACGGGAACCATCTGGTTGAGGCATCTGCAGACAAATTAAAGTAACACCATTTAGCATGCATTTTAAGACCTTGAAAATCATTTGGGTTTATTCGTGCCGTCTTTCTTGGTATGTTGGGGATTGTGTTAGTATTTCAGTGCAAGTGTTGGTGGGATCAGAAAGAGCGTTAGCGTCGACGTGAAAGCACCAGAAACATAACAGAAGTAACAGGTCGAGTCCTAGAGATTGGAAATACATTTGATGGATGGGCAGATCGACACTCATTACATAAACGTGCGTTATCACGATTCAAACCTCAGTACATGAGAAGAACCCAGAGTACAAATAAAATACAGTTATCTCCAGTAAAAAATCTATTACAACGACCTGTGGGTCACACCGTTGTCGCAGGTGAAGAACTGTAACTGCAAGTGTCAGCCTGGCCAACATGTTATCAATGATAAAGATGAACACCTTTATCGTCCTTCATGTAACTAGTAAGACAGTATCTCACGGAAATCAGGTGATTTCTGGGAATTTTTGTTACTTTCCGACCATGGTTCTATTTTGTGTTCGTGGTTCGCCTTCATCTTTGGGTCACTGCCAGTGGTGGCGAGGTCAGGGTCGAGCTTGTTCAGTTCCTATACTACCTTGGAAGAAAACGTTAAATTATATATTTCTCTCAGTTTTCAAGCTTATATCTCAGAAACTGGCGATCACGTTTATGAAAAACATTCAAATGCAAGGATTTAAACAACATTAACAAAACGAAAAATCAAAGGATCATGATTTAGAATATTATCAGGCTTGGTGAGTTCTGAAAAGTGATTTCGAGAAAAATTTTGGGAGTTTTTAAGCAGATGCCTGCTTGAAACCAGTTCTTGGAAGAACCAGTGCTCTGGGAAGAATCCAAACAAAACTCAGCTATGTTCAGTGAGTTGTAGCTTTTACTTACATTTTCAAATTTTGGTTTACCGCCACTTAAAGTTTGCTCCTCCGCTGTTGTTGACTTTAAATCACTTGTTTCTGATCTCGTGGATCTTCAAAATAGTTTTGAACGAACTAGGTCTCTTCTCTGACGGTGAACCTTCCGCCTGATTGGGCCATTTTAAAAGCATTGTCATTTGTCACATAATGGGCGTTAAGACTTGAAAAGCTACATACTGGTGCAGTATTAAACGCAAGCAATTTTACTTTACCTTCTTTTTCTTCTGGAAGCATTCTTCTTCAGTTTTGGTCATCCGTAGGTCGCCGCGTATCGTTGAAGAATGGGTATGGTTTGTAAACGGACAAAAACGTGCATTAAATATAACTTACAAGCGATCAAAAATTCACCAGTTGTTAATTTGCTAGTCGGATGCTAATTGAAAAAATATTCTCTCTGCGCCGACATAAATCGATCACAGTAACCACTGCTTAATCCTATCTGATTTTGGCAACTACAAAGCAATTCAAATTACACCATTCAGCATGCATTTTGAGACCTTAAACGTCATATGGGTTTATTCGTGCTGTCTGTCTTGGTGTGTTAGGGATTGAGATAGTATGTTAGTGCATGTGTCAGTCGGGGTTAGAAAGAGCGTTAGCGTCGACGTGAAACCACCACCAAGAAATGTATCAAAAGTAAAAAGGTCTAGTCTTAGAGAATGACAATACATTTGACGGATGGGTAGATCTATCCATTAGAATAAATGTACATCATCACGAACTCAAACATTAATACTTGAGAAGAACCCAGAGTACAAATAAAATAGAGCCAACACTTGAGAATCTATCACAACGACCTGGACATCAAACTGACGAAAAGGAAAACCTTTATCACCCTTCATGTAACGTAGAAGACAGCGTCTTATTGCGCACACCCTCGCCGAAGAGACAATTTCCGGACATGTTTACCTTACCGACATTGGTTTTATTTTGAATTGGTTCTTCGCGGCATCTTTGGTTAATTGCCGTTGTCATAATGTAGGTGTTAGGACTTGAAATTCTTCAGAGTGTCGAGGTGTACACTATACATACTTGTCTAATGCAGTATGAAACACAAGAAACGTTAGTTTTACCTTCATTTCTTTCGTCTTAAACCTTCTTCTGCCTTTTTGGTTTTCCGTGGATCGCAGCGTAACGTTGGGAATGGGTAGGGTGTGTAAATAGACAAAAATATGTATTAATATAAATTACAAACAGTCAGAAAAATTAACTGTTTTCAATTTGCTACTCGGACGCTCATTGAAAACAATTTGTCCTTACACCGGCAGAAATCGATCAAGGGAGCAACTGCTCGGCTCCATCTGGTTGCGGCATCTGCAAAGGCCATCAAATAACACAATTCATAATGTATCTAGAGATCTTGATCGTCATTTGGGTTCAACGGTGCTGTCTTTCTAGGAATGTTGAGACTTATTTTAGAGTGTTAGTGTAAGTGTTAGTCGAGATTATAAAGAACGTTAGCGTCAACGCAAAAGCACAAGCAAGAAATGTAACAAAAGTAACAAAGCTCTAGTCCTAGATAATGGTAATACATATGATAGATGGGCAGCTCTATCTATTGGAATAAATGTACGTCATCAGGCCTGAAACATTAATACATTAGGAGAACCCAGATTACCAGTAAAATACAACAAATACTTAAAAATCCAATTTCTATCTTGTTATTGATACCGTTGTTTTGTCAGTGTTTATTTTTTTGCTAAATTTCAGTTTTTGAGAGAATTAGCGCTGAAACCTAGTGCAAAACCGTGTACATGAAAAAGACAGATGCCTGAATGATTAGCAAGTAGATTTTTCACGTAACTCTTACAAATCAGGCAACAGTTATGTGAAGTTTTGATGGATCAAAGAACACGCATTGTGCCAAATCATGTAACTTTCAAGAGGTTTACACCTGATCGGCACCACACCTTTTGGCTCTGTACCTTTGGTACACTGTCACTGCTGACAACGTAAGCACCCACATGTTAATGGTATACTGGTCAGCCAAAATCCAATACTTTGACGAAGGGTCAAGCATCTGAAGTACCTACAATAAAGTTAAAACGAAGTCAACACCCTGGAAGCAATGAACCCATATGATCTGAATTTAAAACTACAAGCGAGAAAGAGTTTGGGCATAAGGTATGAAATCACAGTATTCATGGGTCAGGATGTTTCCAAGTCCAAAAACCCATTACTTCTATGGTACACACAATTTCTAAAGTCCATTTATTTAAACTTTCATGGCAAGAGGTTCTTAAAAGTAATTTTGAGCAAAATTTCGGGAGTTTATAAGAAGATGCCTGCTTGAAACCAGTTCTTGGAAGAACCAGTTGTCCTGGGAAGAATCCAAACAATGCTCAGCAATGTGCAAAAAGCTATCGCTTTTATTTACATTTTCAAAATTTGGTTTACCTCCACTTAAATTTTGCTCCTCCGCTATGGTTGACTTTGAATCACTGTTTTCAGGTTTCATAGATCTTCCAACTTTTTTCGGAACTAACTACGTCTAATCTCCGACAGATATGAGAACCTTCCACCTAAAATGGCCACTTCAAAAACATTTTCATTTGTCATATTATGGAGGCCAGGACATGAAAACCTTCAGAGTTTCCACCTGTATACCATTCACACTGATGCAGTTTGAAACGCAAGCAATGTAACTTTACCTTCTTCATTTTCGTCTTCAAGCCGTCTTGTTCAGTTATTTAATTCATCCGTATCAATGGGGAATGGGTATGGCATGTAAATAGACAAAAACGTGTATTAATATAACTTACAAAAGATCAACAATTCACCCGTTATCAATTTTCTAGTCTGAAGCTAATTAAAAAAAATATTCTCTCTACGTTGATATCAATCGATCACGGTAACCACTGCTCGGCTCTATCACGTTTTGGCAACTACAAACGAATTCAAACAATACCATTCAGCATGATCTGACTTGAAAACTACAAGTGAGAGTACACACAATTTCTAAAGTCCATTTGTTCAAACTCGTAGGACATGAGGCTCCGAACAGGGATTTCGAGCAAAATGTTCTGGGATTCGTAACCACGTGCCTGTTTGAAACCAGGTCTTCTAAGTGCCAGTGCCGCTGGAAAGGACCCAAACAAAGTTCGGCCATGTTGAAGAAACTGTTTCTTATATTTACTTATTTAAATTTGAGCTAACCTCCACTAAAATTTTGCTACTCCGCTGTGGATGACTTTGAATCCCATGTTTCGGGTCTCATAAATATTCGAGCCAGTTTCGAGCCAACTAGCTTTCCTTTCTATCGGTTTTGTGAACCTTCGCTCTGATAGGACCTTTTTAAAAATATTCTCATCTGTCGTATTATAGGCGTTCAGGCTTCAGAGCCGTTAGAGTATGGAGCTGTACCCAATTTACACCAATGCAGTATAACAAATAAGCAATGTTAGTTTACTTAAATTCGTAATTTTCCTTCATTTTGGTTATCCGTGGGGTATGAATATGGCCTGTAAATAGACAAAAAGTACATTAATCAAATTTACAAACAATCAGCAAATCAACTGTTTTCAATTTGCCACAGGGATGCTAATTCAAAAGTCTTCACTGTCCCTACGACGGCAGAAATCGAGCACGCGAACCACTGCTCAGCTCCATCTGGTTGTGACGTCTGCATAAGAATTCAATTAACACCATTCAGCATGCATTTTGTGACCTTGAACGTCATTTGGATTCATTCATGCTGTTTCTCTTGATATGTTAAGGCTCGTGTTAGTATGTTAGTGTAATTGTTAGTCGGATTAGAAAGAGCCCTAAAGTCAACGCCAATGTACCAGCAAGCCAAGTAACAAACGTGCATTGCAAGCGAATGGTATTCATTGGAATACGCGTGCGTCATCACGACCCAAACAGTAATACACGAGTACAACCGACAAAAAAAAACAAAAAATGTTTCCACAACCTGGACACCACTCTGTTGTCACAGGGAGAGAACCGTAAGCGCACGCATTAGGCAGACCAAAATGTTATCATTAACAACAGTTACACACCTTTATCGTTCTTCATGTAAGGCGCCATCTCATGGCCCGCACCCTCGTGGAAGAGGCAACTTCAGGGTCTTTTTTTACTTTTCCGACTCTTGTGTCATTTTGTGTTGGTGGTCCAGCGACATCTTGTGTTCACTGACAGTGAGGGCGAGGTCGCGTATGGTAATGGATCAGTCAGCCAAAGTCCACTGATTCGACGAATGGCCAAGTCGCTAAAAAAATCTCCAATAAGGTGAAAAGGAAATCAATCCCCTAGAAGCGATGAACCCTATAAGACCTGAAAGTGTGTGGACTGAGTTAACGAAATCGTGGTTTTCATGGGTCGGAAGATTTGCAAGTCTAAAGATCCATAAATCTGAAGACACACACAATTCCGAAAATCTATCAAAAACTATAAGTTTGAACTTTCATGACACTAGGCTCTGAACAGTTATTTTATGTGAAACGTTCAGCAATAAATATGCACGCGCGACTATTTGAAATTAGTTCTTCGAGGAGCCTGTGCCTCTAAAAAGGATCCAAACAAAGTTAGGCAATGTGCACTGAATTGCCGTATTTACTTTAAGTTTACATTTCCAAATTTTAGTTTATCGCCACCAAAATTTTGCTGATCGGCTGTCGATGACTTTGAATCACTGGTTTCTGGTATCATAGACCTTCGGACTAGTTTTATCCAACTACCTTTTGTTTCTGTCGGATTTCTGAGCTTTCGGCCTTCAAAGGTCTGCTTCAAAATAATTTCATTTATCGTATTATGGGCGTTTGAACTTGTGAACCTTCGCAGTATCGAGCTGTACGCTATTAATACTAATGCAGTAAGACACGCAAGCAACGTTAGATTACCTTTCGCGTTCCATCTTTCCTCCATTTTGGTTACGCATGGGTTTCCGCGTGTCGTTGGTGTATGGGTGGCTGGAGTGTGGCGTGTATATTGAGCAAAACGTGCGTTAATGAAATTTACAAACAATCGACAAATCAACTATTGTTTTCAATTTGCCACTAGGAGATTGATTGAAAACAAGTTTCTCCCTACCACGACAGTAATCGATAACGGGAACCATTGTTTTGCTCCATCTATTGAGGGGTCATCCTATTGTGTCCCGGGTCATGTCTCCTGTGTTCTATGTATCCCGTTGTGTGCATCTCGGGGTTCTGTATGTCTCGGGTTCTACGTGTCACGTTTTCTATGCGTCGGACAGGGTTCTGTACCGGGTTCTGTTTGCCGGTGTGGTATTTACCCGGATGCTTCATTCAAATACAGGCATGCCGAACAACTTCTCTAAGTGGAAAATAGCTACTTTTACACCGGGTTCGATTTGTCTCTGGTCAGCACTCATCCAGCCAAGAAAATCAACATAAGATCGCTCTTTGCGATCTAGCCAAAATCTCTCAAACTCAAAAAACGCATTTTCAACAACTGTATGAGGTTGCATTCGAAAATTCCAAGGGGCTTGATGTGACGACGGTGAAGAGGGTGCATAAAAACAACACGTTACTTTATTACTTATCACATTTTTTGCCTTATATCAGGATCGAAAAAGCACCTCAGAATTGTCACGTTGGCCTAAAATGTCGATTGTAGCTAAAACTTGCACACTCGTGCGCTTAGCGTCTGGACTAACGCAACAGACCGGGAAACATAGAACCCGGAACATACAGAACCCGAGGGATATAGAACCTGGGACACATAGAATTCAAAATCCACAAAACGGGGACACATAGAACCAGACACAAAGAACATATAAAGGATCCGGGACGCCGCAATGCTTAATTAATTCGCACCCATCTCAGCGTTGTGACATATGCAGAGGAATTCAGTTAACACCACTCAGCATGCATTTTGTGACCCTGAACGTAATTTCGGTTTATCCGTTCTTTCTTATTATACATGTATGTTAGGGCTCCAGTTAGTATGTTCGTACAACAGTTAGTCGAGAGTAGAAAGGGCGTTAATTGAAGTCAACCCGATTGTACTCAAGCAACAAACGTCTGGTACCAACGAATGGTAATGCATTGATAGATGGATAGATCTATCCATTTAATTAAATGTGCGACATCACGACCCAAACACTAATACATGAGTACAAACCAGAGTACAACTAAAATACAGCCAGCCAATACCTATGCACCAAACAGCTGTCACAAGTGGAGAACTGTAACAGCAAGTATCAGTCAGACCAAAATGTGATTAATAACGAAAGTTACGCACCTGTATCGTCCTTCATGTATCAGGTAAGAAAGACACCATCGCATCCCGGTGCAAGCCCTCAAGGAAATAGCCCCAATCTGACACAGCAGGCCGTCTCACTGAAAGGGAAAATTCAGTTGGTCATTCTATTACTTCTCGGAACGGGTTAATGCAATTTCCAATAAACTACGAACACTTCAGTACAGACCGTTGTATCAATAATTATTTGAAGTATATCTGAATAAATAATGAAAATTAAAATTTCTGAAGAAGAAAGTTTCAAATTCAACAAAGCCATCGAAGTGCAACAACCAGCCTCCCGTTCAGTAACGCTAGGACCTCGCTAAAAAGCAAGACTTCGCGAGATTACGTGAGATATTGCCGTGCATTTTAAATGAGAGCACGTGACTTTGACTAGGTTTTAGCTAGGTCCTAGCACAGGTCCTAGCGTCTACTGAACGCACGCCAGGTAATTGGCATGTCGTTACACAATCCAGATCAATAAACCCGCCTTTTAGAGATACTGAAAACCGAGCGAGTGTTTTCAATGGAAAATCATGCCACGTGTGATCCTCCAGAGAAGAAACCGGAGACATCTTCGTAGGAATTGCATATGAATGGGTACTTTCAAAAACTAAACCGCATGGGGGCTACGACGAAGTTAGATACAGGTCGTTCGTCAGTCTTGATTCGTGAACAGAGATTTACCTTAGGGGTCGGTATCCCTCAAACAATTGACGGATGAACTGTCGTTTTCGATGCAAGTCTGTCAACTTTCCACGCCATTTCTTTCAAGTTAGTACAATTCGCACTGCTAGATTTCCTCGCCGCGAGACAGGTATTAAACTCTACCTTGATCGCTGTCTGGCGGGGTAGTGAATTTTACTTTATGGCGTGGCTATTTCGAAAATCAATGATACAGCCTTCAGTGGCGGATCTACGGGGGGCTTCAGGGAGTTTAAATTCCCCCTTGGGACAGAACCAAAAATTAAAAACTAAAAAACGTCGCCAGCAAAACAAAAACGACACCGCCAGCGTGTGTAAACTACCTCGAATAAATTGAGGGGGTTCACTATGAAAATATATAATTTGTTTCCATTGTAATTTGCTGTAATCACGAAAATCAACGCATTTCGAGTTTTCGTGGCTCATCGGCGAGTCGTGCGCGCGCTTCCAGTACTGTGGGCGTATTTCAACGCTCCGCGTTGCTCTTGCTGCCAAGGTCACAATTTGGCATGTGAAAAACTCGACAACAGTTAGACCACCGCTGTGCCTCCCAATGGAAATACGTTTTTTTCTCAAAAAAGTAAGTTACGCCTGCCTCTATCTTTGGAGTTTCTTCGTGGATTTTCATTCAATTTTGGCTGACAATGTTGTGTTAGAGAGATGACGACGCCCTCCTTTGGACATGTTCAATGTATTCTGTGTCATCTAATGGCCATGATATTAAAAACATTACTGGAATTGCATTACAGTCGTGGATGCATTTCATCGCTCCACGTAGCTCTAGTTGTTTACACAAAGCAAACATCGAAAAAATTTTCACCATTTGACCATTTGTTGCAATTTTCATTTGTCAAACGCTATAAAAAATGTGTTGGGGGATAGATTGGTTTTCAAATGAGAATATTTATTACACGACACACATCAGATCGAATCTTCTCAGAGTTGTCATAGAAAGTACCTCCCACTGCAGCAGAATATCTGTAAAAGTTAGGGGTGTTGCGATGTTGCAATTAAAGGTACACGCACCAAATGATATCAAAATATACGAGACAAACTTCAACAGAAGTCTCCAAGACTCTGCCAAAATCGTATAATTTTTTCCAGAATAATTTGTCAGTTTAGTCGATTTTTTTGTCAGACTTGAATGTGCATTTGATGTCTATTGTTTGTGACTGGACTTAAGCAGTATCTTGTCGCAACTTCGACTCCGCGCGCGCACGAAACAATACCTGCCTAGTTTTTGTTAAGATTTAACTAGAAATCAGTGGATTAGAGCCTATTCGAATGAAACATATGATTATTTTGAAAACTATTGGGTATGCTAGTCTTTTCACCTTTGGCACAGTACGTTTTACGTTGTATTGCCAGTGTTGTAGTGAAGGGTAGACGCACGTAGGAGCAGCCAACCACCTTTTGGCATTTGAACGTAGCTCCTACGCATCGCCGGTAAGTTGGCGCCCAATGGCAGTGCTAAAGTAATACGATGGGTTTTGGGTGCCTACTTACCCAACGATGCTCTAATTTTACCACTATAGCACTGTGTATTCTAATTTGTTGGTATGTTGGAGAAAACTAAAACTTAGACCTGTCCATTCAAATATCGTTAAAGAAAAGTTACATACATGGGTGATCGATCGTAGGGCCAATGAATCACAAAAATCGATTCTTTACCACAAAAAAAAATTCGCCTGATTGCCGGCCTTCATGAATAGGCCTATTCAATTCCAAGTTTCTTCGCGATCTTGAGACAACCCAGATTCCAAGTTCACCCACAGCATCGAAAACGGTAGTCAATGACACGCGTCCTAAGCGGCACGTAAGCGAGTGAATAATTACATAGCACCCCCACCCCTGGCCCCCCTTGGCTGGTACAAGCAAAATTAGACGGCAACAGCGTGAAGAAATATCGAGTTCACCAACTAGGAACGGCGGCGGGGAGGCCCCAGAGCGCGGGTGGAATCGTTTTCCCGTTTTTTTTCTTTACTCCTCCCTAGGAAATTTTTTTTCTTTAGTCCTCCCTAGGAAATTTTTTTTCTTTAGTCCTCCCTAGGAACCAGTATTCTAGATCCTCCGATAGAATTTGGGAACACCACTGAGATCCACATCGCCAGCCCCGCAACCTTTCGGGCCACCTCTGCAAACACTCGCACTTTTCCCAATTATCCGAGGCAACATGTTGGACCCCCCATGGTATCATAGATCCGCCACTGAATTAAGAGGCCTTTATTTTACTACACTCATTGTAGACTCACAACACGACATACCGTTCGGCAATGAGCTTATCGGTTTCAGAAACCACAGAAGTGCGTCGTCCAATCACATTACTGGAAAGTCGAAAGCGCAGAATTCAAAGCGGAAAAACATCGAATATGCTGCAGCCGAGGAATATTGTTATGAAATTTTGAGTAGCTATATTTGTTTGTAAGTTATTTTGTTTCACGTGGCATATCAGTATCTAATTTTAACTCAGCGCGTGCCAGTCGCAAAAGGTATTTATAACAATGTGACTGATATTTTAGTCATTGTGAGGCATAATTCGCCGAAAAGTTTCCAGCATATGAAACGGATGGGCCAGCTGCTGCCGCTCAATTTTCTGGCACTCAAACTTGATGCATGTAATTGCTACACAAACTCAAATTAAGAATGTAGTTTTTACGTGCCCGCATGTTTATATGTGTTGCATATTGCCGTCGTCTTTGTCTGGCTGTCCGAGTGTCCGGCATCCGCGCCTGTGTCTCCTAAACCCCTTGTAGGATCTTATTGAAATTTGACAGGTGTATTCCTACGGGGACTATATGCCATATAGTCCCCGTAGGAATACACCTGTATATGGGGTTGATGACAGAGGATGACGAGTTTTGGACTAACCCGAATACCGCTGTGCCTCCTAGTGGCAATTTTTTACGTTTGCCTCTGTATTGTTGTGTCTTACCCCGACCACGTTAGTCTAATATACACTAGAACTATAAGAGTATAAGACAGCTTACTTAACTGGTTATATGCAGGTCTCTGAAGTCTACGTTGGAGTCGTGTTATATTGCGTTGGAGTCGTATTAGATTGCGTCTTGTCTCTTTCGAGTCTCAAGTGCGAAGAACGAGTGAACCACGAGGTCGTGACGTCATCGTTACATCATGTTACATCATCCATCCCAGCAGGCTCCATCCATTATCCAATCCCAGCCAAGATAACAGAGAAGCCCGCGAACCTGACTATCCAATTAAACCTCACGTAACATATGCACTGGCTCACTACAGTATCTTCAAAGGTCCTCAACTGATTTTCATGAAATTTGGCACATAGGCATGGATGTATAACTGCCCTATTGCTACTTTGTTGCGCTATTTAGGGATTCTTAAAATAGCCTTCCTGATGTATGAATATTCCAAGAACGTGCAGATTCTTACAGGTTTGGAACACAAATATATCGCCTGTGGTAGTTGATCTACCAACACTGCCCTCTGTAGTTGATAATGTACTTCCCATCATGCCTGAGATGTCATGGGATATAGGCGATGACCCTGTAATAGAACTGCTCTACCAATTTATTTTTGATTGATAAATAATTATGTACTAAGTAATTATGTATGGAAGCAGTTACTTGTGAATAAGAGATTGGATATAAATACTTTGCCAAAATTGTGATTAACTTCCTTTCCTTTTTTTTACCTTGGCCACAAGAAAACATGGCTGTCTATGGACTGTTTATGAGATTAAATTTTGAGTAAAGGCTGTCTATAGACTGTTTATGATATTAAATTTTGAGTAAAAGATCAAAGAACATGGAAAAAGATCTTGACATGTAAGTTTGAACTTGTTGGGCGTTCTGATTTTCAGTATGTTATGACTCAAAAGGTATTGCCAACTCCCACCAATAAGTCACTATTGATTCACAAGTTGCCCATGAGGGCTTGCTGTTGCTCGACAGAGCTGTGCTGGTGGACCAGCTTAACTTGCCTTAGTACAAGACACCACAATACTGTGCTTTGGAACGATGTGGGTGAAAAACTGGCAAATTCTGACATAAAACTACAGTTAGTAAAACTACAATTTTAGTTGATTAAAGGTACCTGTAATGGGTTATGGGTGCTGAAATATTACCGTTTTATCGTTATTCCGTTAGTAAATTTGCAAAGCGATAATGTGCGTCGGCTTTCAGCACCACTTTGTAGAAAATATGTTACTTTTAAACATTCAATACATGGGTTTTCATGTAATATTAAGGTGACTTGTTAGCTTTATAGAGACTGGTTATAATGCTTTGTTACAAAAGTAGTTCTTTTGACAGATATTACGTTGCAATGGAAGGAGAGGAGAGCGGCCTTAGTGCCAAGGACCTCAAAAAGAAAATCTATGACAGTCTGAAACAGAAGGGCCTGGTCGATTCCCTTAAGGTAAACCTTTATAGATTTGAAAAATAGATGATTTTTAGTCAGTAACGATGTAAAATTCTAATATTTGTTGTTGAAGTAACTGTCCAAAAATGTAACTTTGGGTGTGAGGATTGTTTTGTTTGTGTTGTTGTAAATAAAGACTAGAACCTTGTGGATGATTGCACTGTAATCCATTTCCCAACTCTGAAGGAACCTCGCCACCTGTTGGGCATTTGAACAATAAAGCACTAAGCATGAACCTGTTAAAAGACTTTTTTAACCATCTTTTGTTTGTGGTGTGTCTAACACAGGTGACTGTAAGTCCTTTCCCATACAGATAATTCCGCTACCATCGAAGATCTGATGTTAACATTGGTTAACCGCGAAGTTAAGCATTACTGTTCACCATCGGCTTCAGAGTTATTGAATAACTAATTCAGTGGAGTTATGGCAAGATGGCCGAGTATCAGCTGATCTCAGCAAAAACAATATGGCAGGAATTTGTTTTGTTTACATTCAGTGATTTTTTGGTAATGTAAAGAAATCAGCATTTACATGGATCAATTGAACCATGATGCTTTTACTGCCAAAACAACAGATATTATCCAGTCACTGCTGGCTGTTGGCAAACGCAGTGTTCCCTGCTGATAATTGTGATGGCATTGAAGTTAAATGTTCCGAATCCACTTCCTACTCCGGAGTAAAGTCACTCAGTTAACTTCTATCCAAAACCGTTGTTAAGTGCTCCCATTAACTGAAGCACTTACGCTTGAGAGCCAGCGGGTAAGGCCTTCGTGATACCACTGTCTGCACTCTTAACACAGTAGGATGACTTGAGTGGGGCACGTATTAACCAATAAGAGATTTCTTTTCTTAATTGTCTTAATACCCCCAACAACATTGGAATGTAGAAGTACCTAAAACTCCCTTTTTAAGTTTTGTAACTCTACTTAGAACTTTAGCTCTTTAGCTGACTGCTAGCAACATGAATATACTCGTTTTCAGTCCCAACTTCGCAATCGTCTGGTGTCCGAGCTTCAACGCACAGCGTCACAAGTGAAGAAAGACCCAAAAGTGGCTGAGGAGCGTTCGTTACTACTGCAAGCATCCAACAGTCTGGTCTTGGATCACATGCGTAGAAACAGCTATGAGTACTCTCTTAGCATCTTTGGACCAGAATGTGGTATGACTGACGACAAGGTAAGTGGACTCGAAAGTGTCTGATGATTTTAATTCACCATGGTTTTCCACCTGACCATGTTATTATCACTCATTTGAGGGGAAGGTGACTGTACCTTAAAGTTGGGTAAATTTTTCCAATGTGGGGAATGTACCGCCTGTGTTGCATTTACATGACATTAGTTGACACGGAACAACTGACATGGAAAAAGTTGTTCAAAATACAATTTTCTTGTTATACTAGACAAATTTTGAAGTTCATCAAATTTGCTCAGTTTCTAATTGATTATGCATAATCGACTTCGCAAGTTATGTTCACGTTCCAGATAATTTCCTGTCGTCTTTTTTTGATGATTCGTTGTGAATATCTGGTGACTGTACAATATTTACCTAAAACCGCTGTGATTATTTGCCTTCGAGGTGTATTTTCTGACAATCCTATGTTGAACTTAAGAACCCAATTGAGTGGGATTTAGCCACTTCGATCTGCAATGGACTGGAAATGGTTGGTGTAGGAAGCGACTCTGAATTGTTTCATGACCAGCAGTAGGCACCTTTTTGTTTAAACCAAAGTACACGGAGGCTGAATACACACAGGCCCAGACAGCGACTGAGCCTAGTGTACAAGACATCAAGGACATTCACAGCGTATTGTCATGGCAATCTCAGTGGAATATGGATGTCACTGCGAGTATGACAAGACTAAAGCACTGCTGTAAAATGCAGAGCTGCTCATAGGTACTGGGCTGCAGTCGTCAACAGGACATGTTGAAGCTGTGCTGGCTGTTAGCCTTGGACGCTGCTGTGACTTTCAAATGCATGCTGGGTGATACCAACTTCATAGCCTAGAGTCACCACAGTGGCTGCAGCTCGCGACGTTGTACGTTATAAAAAGGGCACTCCGAGCAGGTTGTGATAGAGCAGAGAAGAAAAATATTGACGGTGCAGTATTTGCTTCGGAACATGCGTTGAAGGTACTCTCATGAGCTCTAGGTGTATGTACCTTTTGTAATCCAATGGTTGAAGATATGTTTACCGTACACGCGATAAATTTCACTGATTTAGCTGTGGTATGAATGGACTATGCTGCATTCTCGACACGAACGAGACAACTACAACGGGTCTTGTCCTCTGGAAATTGGTTAAACGGAGCACCTAAACTCTTCAAGAGCTCATAATGGTTGCATTTCTTTGTGCAACAGTCTCCAGGTATACAGTCAGATGTGCATGTAAAGAAAGATGACAGAAATGATCTCTGAAGTGACGCATGCGTATTTAATTAGAACATGGGGAAATTTGATGAACACCAAAATTTGTACAGGATAAACAGAAAATCCTATTTTAATCAAACATGATGGTAAAAATGATTGACTTCCTTTTAAGTCTCTATGAATGTAAACATTTGTTTTTGTATAATGAACTTGTAGCCACAGAAATAAAGTTTGTATTGATATGATTATTTTAATAACACTGCGTTTTGCTCTGTTTAAGCTGCCTGAAAAACAAGAATTGTTTTCACAATATTCCTTACCCTGATGGTATTTTATTTTTGTTACCAACACGAACATTGAGACCATCAGCAACTCAGGAAAATGCTGCAGACTTTATTGGGATTGGTCAACTCTATGATGAATCTGAAGGTGGCGCTGTATGCATTGCCTGCAACTTGAGAATCTTTTGACCATAAGGAATATTGTGATGTCAATTTTAGGAGAATAAAAGTCCTAATTGGAGTTTTGTTTTTAGGCAGCTAGACTGAAGAGCAGCGGGCAAAGCATAGCTATTTGTTAATTAACAACAAGGCGTTTTCAGTGCAATGAAGAAAATGCAAATATGTATAAAGTGATGTTGGCTATCAAATAAATGATGTTTATTACTGTGATCATTAATTACAGATCTGTCTATGATTGACTCACTCCAGTCCTTCCAGTATATTACACACATATGTAATAAAATCTCTGGGAATTATAGAAGTATAATTCATATATGGGAAATCTAAAAATGGGGTATTACCTAGAAAATTTAGTGTGGCCTCTCTATTTCAGGTTCTCACCACTCGGGACCTCCTCGAATTGCTTCATATCAATCCCAAGTCGAAGCTGTACAGAAATTTGGTAATTTAAACCGTGATTCCCATCAAATCTTTTTCGCAGTTGTAATTTCTAGGAAAGTGATGTGGAAAATCTATATCAATGTCCTCAACTTTCTTGAGAAATGAAAGCAATGTTTCGTCGGTAGGCGACTGCTGTCGTTTTCAGGCTTCTGCGACACCTGGTAGCGTGATTTGATCTTAAGGCAATTAATGGGGAACTTTGAGCATTGCCTGGTTCCTTGTTTATGACAGTTTGAGGGGCGGAAGTTTGATTATCATAAAGACATTTGGTTATTAATAAGCGTCATTGTGTTCATAGAAACTTTGGTACAATTTGTTCAGAACACGCAAAAGGAGTGCAGGGGAGTGAATGAGAACCTGGATATAATGCGAAAGCTATTTCTGGGGCAGTGCTCATATTTTAGTAAAAAAACACTCAAAAGTAAAGACTTATGCTTATGGTGAGTGACTGGTAAATTTCAGTGAAAACTGTTTCCGTGGCATGTAATGTCTCCCATATGTTTTTTTTTGATTTTTTTAGGCAAAAGGCATTGCTGACTGCAACAAGAAAGGTAGGTTGAGAAGCAAATTTTGTCCATGCTGAAAATTTCAGTCACTATAACTTCTACGACACAGCTGCCGTCAATTAAATTTGTTTTTAACTCATTTAGTATGTTACTGCTCTGTAGAAGACATGCGAGAGTGGGTCTATATTTTTCTTTGACACAGTGAGGAATTGACATGTTATTTGTTGTATGACAGGTTGTAATACTTAGCAGTGGCTTATGATATTATGGTAAAAGGTCGCCAATTTTGGACGCAATATTGCTAACAACTGAAATCTTATTTCCTCTTTTGTTCATAAAAGATATGTAGCACCTTATTAGCGTAGCTATCATCAGACTATTGATATTCTTAACAGTGTTTGAAAACCTTGAAAGTGACATGGGGCAATGTTGACAATTCCTTTCATCCTTAATTGAGTTTTTACTATTAGTTGATTAACAGTGGTCTTCTTTTTAATGAAAATTTAAATATTGTCTCTGTAACACACTTGTAAACTTACCTTATTCCATGCAGGCTTCCTCTGGCATCTGATACAAGAACTAGCCAGTAGTCTCGGAGCTCCACAAATGGAGTCACAAGTGCAGACTGAACCCATAGGACTTGGTGCTCTCTCTACTTTAAGTGAGCATATATTTCACGGTGAAAATGTCTTCATCTTAATTAGACGCAATGGTTTTCAAAAAATAAATAAAGTTTGAGCAGTGTTCTGCATAAAGCAGTAGAACATTGTTCTTTATTGCGAAACTGCAGTGATTTTTACAAGAACGTGTTTCAACTTTTTGAAATTAGCATTGCTTTTCGTAGCTTTTGGTAGATTGCCCAGAACACTTGGTTCAATTGACATCTACTGTGTCCAGTGCAAATGACCCTTGTTTTCTTTAGACTAACATATTGTTTGTATGCACATACTGTCACGTCACACCACTTGGAGGGCAAATGAACCTTTAAGGGACATTATCGTCATGGTCTGACACTTTGCTGGCAGACCTAATTGCTACTCGATAAATGCCAGCGTATGTGAAGCGTATTTAACTGTTGAAAAAGGCAAGATGCTGCTCATGGGATGGATGAAACAACAGTTGGCTGCAAACAGTAATTGCACAGATATTGGACTCGCTAGTTCCCTGCGTGTCTGCTAGAGAACACGCAGGTATCATTCAGTAGCACGCGCTTTGTCACTGGTTGATGTAACCTCGGCAGTCATTGGTTAGCTTTACAACAAAGAACGAAAGTGGCGGACTGTGAACGATTTAGCCTTGTCATGCAAGAAACGTGACAGCAAATATTTTGTTTCTGCAGTAATGTTTAATAGCGCGTGCTTTAAGCGCATACAATGCACACACATCTGGCTGTTCTCATACATTATTCATAACCATATTTCTCTTCTGAATTAATGTCATCGCAATAAATCGCCTGGAATTCCAATGACAGCTGCACAGCCTTCGCCAGTGAAACTAACCTGCTTCATGTGATACAATAATATATCACCAGTTGATTTCAAGCCTAGATATCATTTCAAGTCAGTGTAAGTTACAATATCAGACTCACTTATTACACAGCGTGGCCTAAATCAAGTGTTGGCTTTCAACAGGTGTCAAGTGTAGATTCTCTTTTTGTGGTAGATGATAAGTTAGACCATGTGGAAGAGATGTACTCCAGTAGGAAAGAAGGTCACCTTCGACACAGCGTGATGCAGGCAGAAGAGAGAATACTGTCTTATCAGAGACAGCTGGAGGAACGTTACCGTGGCGACATGAAGTTGGAGGTAGGCATGGGGAAGTGAACCGAATGGGTGATTGTGTACTCACTAGGTGAAAGTTGGTTTCTCTTTTTATCATGTGAACCGGTTGGGAACAGGAAGCTGTTTGCCTGTAAGGCCACATTTGTAGGATTAGTGTCTCCTGTAAGTGTGTTGTCATACTAGTGCCACTTAGTGAATTTTGAATTTGTAAGATGAAGATACCTGTTGATGTGTAAGTGTCCGTGGGCGAATTGTCAGTAAATCAATTTATATGACATCGTGCATTAAACATTTCCAGCAGTATTTACTGTGACTTTGGCCTGGGATTGTTGTCTGAAGTATTGTAATTTGTTTATGAATGTGAGTGAGAGGACAGCCTAATAGCTGTCAGAATATTGTGAATTTAATGGTAAACATCTTGTGTTTCTGTTCAAGATTTATTTTTATCGCGTTTGCAGCTCGCACGTTTCAAAGAAGTTGAGCTGTCAAGGATGAGAATGGAAGAAAGAGAAAAGTGCAGAAAAGAGATAGCAGACGCCAGACGAGATGTAGGTCTTTGCCATCAGTTCTTGTCTGCTTTATGTAATATCACACGAGTGAATGGTTTATGCTCACTGTTTATTAAGTTCATCTGTACAACACTGAGATCACAACGTATCCTTGCGGTGAGATTGTGGTCTGGTGACAGAAAAGATTTCAAATGAATGTTTTTTTAAGCAATATTCAAAATGATGTGCTCAATGCTGCTGCCAATTTAAGTTTTGTAGCAAACTCCTGTCACAGGTCCTGTAGATGACTTTAGTAAAATCGTGAATTCGGTTATGTGATGTTAGTAATTACCATTTATACCATGATCTCAATGTCGGTGTCATTTTTAACCCGTATCCTGCGCTAGGTGAGGTCAGCCGACATGCCAATTATCCTATTACAATGGTTGGGTGTACTCAATCGACTATAATAAGTTACAGCTGAGCTGCGCTAGGAGGGTGCACTCACCCCAGGACACTTGTGATTTTCATTCAGAAATTGTAAGAGCCCTGGAATGTTGTTTAGATATGTGACCATGAGCATTCCATACTTCACAGTTTCATCTACTGTTCTCCAATTTAAACCATATGGCTGTGATTACTAGTTTGGGAGATATTGGCAGGTTTATGTAAGTATAGGCACATAGTTTCATTATATGGCTGGAGCCATACGGGAGAGGATGACAGTGGATCAGTTTACTTTCACCAAGGTTATGATAAAGACTTACACATGGTGAAAATTTCCATTAAATTCTGCACAAGTTTTATGTTGACTTCTTTTCTGTTAATTTAATATATCCCCTTCAAATTACCAATTTAAAGTTGTTAGGTCATTTATCTGGGTGACTTCCACAACAGCTTAGTGTACAGCAGTAGTGGTGACCTGCTTAGCTCAGGACACAGGGAAAGTAGTCTGAATAGAGGATCAGCATCAGCAGGATAAAGGTTAAAAAAGTTTATTCCTCATAGAGCACACTTACCACACCTTAAGTCAAAGGTTGCACATCGGTTCTCCAGAATTATTGCCTCCAGTTTAGTCCGTGCAAGGAGTCATAAATAGTGAGCTGGGCCCGGTCGCTTGAAAACTAATACTCTGGATTTCAGCAATGACGTCGCATTTTCGCACGCTGTGTTGCCATTGTTGCGTTTGACATCATGCAATTAGACATTCACGCAACCTAACCCTGGATTTCTTTATTTTCTACAGTTGGAGCATACTTATAAGGTCAAGTGTGATGCTTTGGCTGAGAGAGAAAAACATTCCATGGAGAGATTGGTGAAAGAACAACAGGTTGGTGAGATTGACCCCATCGTTTGTATTATACCTTTCTCACCAGCAGTTTACTCTACTGGCGTATTACTGACTGCAATGATAGTTTTGAATGGTCACTTAACACCATTACCTCACTAAATTTACGGGAGTAGTAAGTTCATTCCTCTTCAAAACATGAGATTAGCAATCGTAATAAAATTTAGTCCAGTGTCGTAAGTCGGGGTGAACGCTTAATCCATCACTGTAGCAAATGACTTGTAGGTCACTGATAGATCAGTGTGTGTCAACACTTCTGTAGTCTAACTGTAACAGAGCAAGTCTCCAGTGAACATCAAAAATGTGTATTTCACCTCATCACGTATACGTTCAGTTCAGTTACACATGATAACGATCAATTTTCATGAAGGCTAAGGAAGGAACACCCTTCTCCTAAGCCTGTCGCTAGCGAAGTGCCCGACACATACAGTCGCGCCCACATGCCCACGTAACTAAGGCGCACTGAGACGCAACAAAGACATTAGCATAAGAATACCTGAACATTTGCAACTAAATAAGAATAACAATAAGCGTTACTTACGTCCCATCACATAACTCTCTTTTATATGTAAGCCATTAGCTAGGCCAGTTTGGTGTGATGAGATAACTTCATGCCAAAATTTCTGGCTAACTGTATTCCGCAGGTTCATCAACAGGAAATAGATGCGCTATTCAAAGTAAAAGCTGGATATTGCCCTTAAACAGGATTATGCTGCTCTGTTATTCCTTCAAAGCTGAGTGTAGTCATTGCTTTAGTACCATTACCGCAGCATAACAAAATGAATCAAACTTCATGCTCTGTTTCTGTCCCGATTTTTCAGATTCAGGAGAAAGATATCTACGCTCAGCGACAGTCGATACTTAATGAAATTGAACTTTCAAGGAAACGCGATCGCGATTTACAAAGGGAGGCCGACAATATGAAAAGGTTCACAACACGTAGTTTCTTAGTGACTAAGTTTCAAATGCATGAAACTTGTTTGTATTTGAGCGAAGTCTTTCAGTTTAGTCTGTTGTCATTGAAATGACAGGAGTATGTTGTCCATAATGTTGGCTATATGTTTTGCCAATCAGTGTTTTTGATGCAATGTTGAAGGTGCCTACTTTCTTTCAGGGGAATTTACTTTAGATTTAGGCTGCTTACCCTCTACACAACTAGTCTTAATTTGTTGTCTAGAAGTGGTTTCTGACTTTGGAAATTTGCGAAACTACTGTAATTAGAATCAAAATTTTACTATCTTCAAACATGTGTGGCTCATTAGTTAGAAGTTTTTGTTGAACATATGTTTCTAATCTAGAGAGAAAATGCTGCACGAGGACCGGTTAAAAAGTTTGGAAGCTGTACTAAAGAAGCGGGAAAAGGATTTAGAACAGACGGAGAGAGGATTTGAGGACAAGCTGGCAGACGAAATGAATAAGTAAGACATGACTCGAGTCACTTTGTGACAGGGAAAAGCTATTTTGATCAATTCGAAAAGTCATCATCTCGCAGCCCAGTGATCCAAGTGAAGTTGTAATGTGGAGTATATTGGACTTGTCCTAATGAAGATAAGTGTTAAATAGACTAACATGTAGTTCTTTTTCAATTGTTACAGCAAAGAAAGAGTAAATTTTATAAAGTGCAACATTGGCCCTTTGTTACCTGACAAAGTGGATGTTTTCATCATCACTTTGGAATGCGTTACTATGGAGATTTTTCTGCTCCAATTGGAATAGGTAACATAGAATTCCTTTTAGAGCAGAAAATCTTACCCATTACCATTATAGATATACTCCTTTGTGCCCCTCAAGGATTTGCAAGTCCTCTATTTTCACTTTTTAAGCCATTTTATTTTTGAAGGTTTAAAATTCAAGAAGAAATGAAATACTTGGAAAGGGTTAAACATTTGGAGCTGCTGGAGAAGAAGACAACTGGTGAGTTTTCACAGCATTGAAATTATGATGTGGACGGTGCAGTTGTCTGATGTGATGGCAATGGTGACGTTTTCTGTTGTTATGGAGATGCTGCCGTTGTCTGTTGTGATGGCAGTGGTGACGTTGTCTGTTGTGATGGCAGTGGTGACGTCTGTTGTGATGGGGATGGTGCCGTTGTCTGTTGTGATGAGGATGGTGACGTTGTCTTTTGTGATGGGATAGTGCCCTTGTCTATTTCTATACTCACTTGCCCGGTTGAGCAATTGCTGCCCATGCCCCTCTTGCCTGACTTTGAAATCTACTTGTGCAATTGGGCAACTGTTAATGTCGAGCCCTGGTGCTGTAAAAGGATCTTTTCACGAAGTCAAAGTGTTCCCCTGTGCCACCCGCTGCGAAGACAAAGTAACTCCTGGTACACCCAGGAGCGATGTAAATCATCGGTCCCACATTGTCAGCCCCCATTGCTTCCTGAAAGTCTCTCATTAACACACAGGTGTAATCAGTTGTCTGCTTTGTCTGAGCGGGGTGGTTTCAACGCTAACCATTGGGGATGACCTAATGGAATTTCAAATATTTTGGGAACACGACAGGTCAGCGGAATAAATTACGAGAGAACTGGGAAATACACGGGAGCGTAGCTAGCTTTATGTGGAATAGTTTTAGTCATGCACTGACTGTGGGTCGTCTTGGGAAATACTACTGTGGTTAGGATCAGCGTGTTTCCATTGAAGTACATTCACGTTTCATTATTTTATTGAATGTAGCAACTTGAATCCTTTTTACAGAGGAATCGACTCGCTTGGAAAATGAGCGAGAAAAATTGAAAGGTATCTCTGATGAGCTGAGAGTGAAAACGGAACGACTGGAGCAGTTGGAGGTAAGAGACGATTGACTCAAGAACATAGACTGACAATGAAATGAATTAGCAGATGTTTAATCATTGCTTTTTGAGTATTATAAAGGGGTTATTACCTCTGTAACACAAGCGTGAAGAAATAATGAAATAAATAAAACCACAATCATGTCGTACAAATGCCTTTTATCTTGTTTTATTGAATCAGATTTATTTTTTCATATTTTTTGTGTTAGCCCACATAAGATGAGAAGGTCACTGCTGAAGTTGATTTTTGAATGATTCTTGATTACTGTGACACCCCCTAGTGGCTATTTTATTGTTTTTGCGTCCTTAGTTGTATCTCCTTAACCCTTTGCAGGATCCTCATAAAATATGAATGTGACAACAATTGACCATGACTTTTGGACGGATCTGACTACCACTGTGTCCCCTAGGGTCAATTTTATTTTTTTACTTTAGCTTCAATCTGTATCTTCACAGTTCTTTGACGGTTTTTGATGAAATTGGCAACGACGTTTCCGTTATAGAGATGACAACACCATTCCATTTTGGGACGTATTTGACATATTATGTGCCATTTAGTGGCCATTTTTTTATTTTTGTGTCTGTTTTTGTCATCTGACTGTATCAACCAAACTGCTTACCAGGTCATGAAAATGCACAGATGAGTTCCTACTGATAAGAGCACGACTTGTGAGTTGTGGACGGACTGACTTCTGTCGTGCTCCTTGGTGGCATTTTTTTGTCTGAGGTTTTATATCCTCGGAGGATCTTTGTGAAATTTGGCAAGCACATTCATTTGAACTTGGCAACAGATAGGCAGCTCTGACTACTGTTATGCTTCCTAGTGGCCTCTGATTCTTTGAAGTTCCTAGACATGTGTATGAAATGGGGCTAATAGTTTTCTATTAGAGAGATGACGATGCCTTTCCCTTTTTGTGGAAAGTTTGATGTGTTCTGCGCCATCTAGTGGTGATTTTTATGATATTAGTAAACACCCTTAGCAGCATACAGTGCAGTCGTGAGCTTATTTCAACCCTTGGCATTGTTTTCGTTTACCTGTCAACTGTTTTTTGATTCAGACATTCAAAGCATTGTGATACATACTGTAAGTTATTAGGCGAAGTTAAATATGAAATTTCAAAAGGTGATGATGCTATGAGTTACCTTATTAATAAATAATCATTGGGAAAATGTCTCTTGCCTAACAAAAACGTCCATAAACAATGGTGATACTAATCACGTAATGAGGACAAGTTTATACATCAAGATTGATGTGGAATACATAAAATCTGTTGGACATCTGAAGACATACATGTTAGTCATGCATGTGGTGTATCTGTTATCTGCTATTCATGTTAGTGTGATGAGCGTAATTTGTTGCTTGACCCTAAATGTTATTGACGTATTCTTCCTTGTTTGCTGTTGTCATGGTGCATGTAAAATTTTCCCCTCCATCCCTCCACTACTAGCGCCAGCTACAGGACAACAAATGTGAACTGATCTCGTTGTCTAAGCAAAACGAGGTTCACGCTGATCGCATGAGAGAGGTGAGCTGCTTGGCACAGTCACATACGCCGTACTCGTTGATTCTTCTTTGTCTAACCGATTGTTTAATTTACGTTTTATCGCTAACCATTCATGCTGAAATCACTCGANACCCTAATTTCCGGACATGCGCAATCGTTAAATCGATTCGGTTGCAACTCCGCTATTGACCATGACTTTTGGACGGATCTGACTACCACTGTGTCCCCTAGGGCCAATTTTATTTTTTTTCTTTAGCTTCAATCTGTATCTTCACAATTCTTTGACGGTTTTTGATGAAATTGGCAACGACGTTTCCGTTATAGAGATGACAACACCATTCCATTTTGGGACGTATTTGACATATTATGTGCCATTTAGTGGCCATTTTTATTATTTTTGTGTCTCTTTTTGTCATCTGACTCTGTATCAACCAAACTGCTTACCAGGTCATTATGAAAATGGACAGATGAGTTCCTACTGATAAGAGCACGACTTGTGAGTTGTGGGCGGACTGACTTCTGTCGTGCTCCTTGGTGACATTTTTTGCGTCTGAGGTTTTATATCCTTGATGGATCTTTGTGAAATTTGACAAGCGCATTCATATGAACTTGACAACAGATAGGCAGCTCTGACTACTGTTATGCTTCCTAGTGGACTCTGATTCTTTGAAGTTCTTAGATGTGTGTATGAAATGGGGCTAATAGTTTTCTATTAGAGAGATGACGATGCCTTTCCATTTTTGTGGATGGTTTGACGTGTTCTGCGCCATCTGGTGGTGATTTTTATGATACTAGTAAACACCCTTAGCAGCATACAGTGCAGTCGTGAGCTTATTTCAACCCTTGGCATTGTTTTCGTTTACCTGTCAACTGTTTTTATTCAGACATTCAAAGCATTGTGATACATACTGTAAGTTATTAGGCGAAGTCAAATATGAAATTTCAAAAGCTGATGATGCTATGAGTTACCTTATTAATAAATAATCGTTGGGAAAATGTCTCTTGCCTAACAAAAACATCCATAAACAATGGTGATGCTAATCACGTAATGAGGACTAGTTTATACATCAAGATTGATGTGGAATACATAAAATCTGTTGGAGAGCTGAAGACATATATGTTAGTCATGCATGTGATGTATCTGTTATCTGCTATTCATGTTCGTGTGATGAGCTTAGTTTGTTGCTTGACCCTAAATGTTATTGACATATTCTTCCTCGTTTGCTGTTGTCATGGTGCATGTAAAATTTTCCCCTCCATCCCTCCACTACTAGCGCCAGCTACAGGACAACAAATGTGAACTGATCTCGTTGTCTAAGCAAAACGAGGTTCACGCTGATCGCATGAGAGAGGTGAGCTGCTTGGCACAGTCACATACGCCGTACTCGTTGATTCTTCTTTGTCTAACCGATTGTCTAATTTACGTTTTATCGCTAACCATTCATGCTGAAATCACTCGACATCATTACACTAACCTCCCACTAATCTTTGTGATGCACGTGTATCCGTTTCAGCTATCTATTGAAAAGTCGTTGACCGTGTGATCTCTTGACCAGCGATTCCCCACTCTGTCTTCTGCTGTTTTTGTCAAACGGACCTTCTTGGGCTTTTAATGCATTCTTGTACATATTTCCCAAAGTTTGCCATTCTGCATGTGCAAGAAGTTCGAAAGAACCCTAAAATGGTCCTCGGTTGCCTTGTGTTTTTAAATTTTGTTAGATTTTGCGCACTGTTCTAAAATTTCTTTCAGCTTAGTTCCACTCGATGCACTTATTTGCTTTTCCTCTATCTATTAAGAGTTTTGCAAATTTCTCGTTTTTTTTTAACTATCTGTGTGGTAACAATAATGTGCATTACAGTGGATTTGTTGCAAAACTGTAATTGCCTGAGGCAAGTCACCTTCAAGAGTGGTCTTTCTAGAACGTACTTGCAGGTGTTCTCATCAACTGCAACTTGCCCGACTTGATGTGTATACATGGGCTACTCATCTAGGCAACTTGCTGTGGTTTTAAGGAGCTGTATTTTGACCCTAAATGCAGTCTTTTCATTTACCTGTTCTGTTAAATGCAGTTAGTAATCAGGTGTGTCAGTCTCAACACCACCTATGGTCATCAGGTGATGTTTGAGGCGTAAATGTGTAAGGCCTGTTGGAGCACCACATGAAATAGAACACATCTGTAATATCTACTTTTCTCTGGGTCTCTTCTGCACTCTGTCTGCTCTCCCTTGACCCTCACTTTAATTCTCACAACTTTCATTGAATACCTTAAATTATTGCACTGATGTGATGAATTTGTGTTTTATAAATGGTTTATGAAAGATTTTATTTTCTTAAACAATGTTATCAGATCAGACCATCTGTCAAGTATTTATGTTGCTTTCCTAATTACGCCGTCATTAATTTGAATTAAAATCAGTGCCATTATTATTCATGAATAGGATGGAAACTTTTGATTGTTCTGAATTGTCTGTCTCTCACTCCAAGTTGATGTTCTAGTTTGGCTAATTGCCCATCCCTAAACTTTGAACAAATTCAATTTTGAATGCCAGTACTGTGCTCAACTTGACTTTAGTGCCGTTCTTATTTTTGAGATTTGTAGCTAATTTAGTTCTATGGCTATAACAGATTCAATGTAAAGTACATTTTAATGAACATATGTAGATAGAAAGTAAAATGTGCTTGATTTGTGTGGTTATTTTAGTATTTGTGTAGCATGCAAAATCAGCACGTTCCCTTTGTAGATTGCTATCGAGAGCTTTGGAAAAGAAAATGAAAATTTTTTATGGCTATTCATTTGGTTGTGTTATTTTTGCTTCAGATGGTGGATTACAAAACTGTGAAGGAGAAGAATGCTGCACTGAAAACAGAGGTGGATTACCTGAAGACGTACGTGTAACAGATTACTTTTAAATGAGTGTCACTTTCCTGATCATCGTCACTTTCACTTGATTGGATTAAATTTCTGAAATCAGTTATTAAGGTTAAGTAGAACCCTCAAAAAATGAAAAATGGTCAAATTTGGCATATTTTGGAGCAGAAATGGCTGATTGGATTCATGTGAAACTTTCAGACACCATTGTTATGCACTGTTCTCCCAACTGTTTTTGAAAATTTTCACTGTTCCATGAGGGGCTGTCAAAAAGTAGAACTTGTGATTTTTAGGAAAAGCTCAAGCGTGGCATAAAGCAAAAGCAAAATGATAATTTAGAAACTAACAGTGTTTTTGAGATTCCATCTGGTATATTTATACCATACAAAATTTGCTCGTGTTATTGATAACATCGTTTTGCTATGGATTTGCCTGTTTTTTTGCAAAATTTTACTAAAAAAACCTAGTCACGTGGTCCAATTAGCATTGGAAAAAAGTCAAAAATCAAATTCTACAAACTTTTTTGGAATCTTCAGTTTTTTAGATATTTGGACAAATACACCAAGTCTTACGTAACCTTTATTCGAGAACTTCTTGAAGTCCAGGGCTGCTGCTTTGTTGGATGTGTTTCTGATATTGCGACTTTAATCATTGTGGTTAAGACTGAAAATTAACTCACATTTGTCATTGTCTTGTGTCAAAACTATTCATTTGATACATGTTGATATTGATGAACACTGCTTATAATGTTATGCTGTGTCACTGTTTGTTGATCAACAGTGACGGGAACATGCAGTCAACAGTCACAAGCTTGTGTCCAGCACTTCCTGAGAGGTTGACTGGATTGCTCTGTTTCCACCATCGCCAAAAGAGGGCGTCATCTGCACCGAACTATAAGTCCACATCCAGTTGTGGCTTGGGATGGGACAAGATCTGGCAATGTTCACATTTAAGTACAGTGTATATCATTAATTGATACCACTGAATTCATTGGTGCATCTTACTTTATGCCAGACCTTTTATTTTTAGGTGCTTATCCGAAGAAAAATACCAAAAGGAACAAGAGAGGCAAAGTATGTGACAATCCCTTAGAGTTCTTGAAAGGTTGACAGGCAGTGTAACTGACAGGAGACTAGTTTAAATGACCGCGTGACTCTTCGCTTCATGCCTTGTCTGAAACACTACCCAGTACCTCACGACACGGCTTCTCTGAACTCTGTGCATTTTGGCCTCCCAATACTGCTAACGAAATTGTGGTGTTTCTTGTGTCCCTTTTTTCTCTAAACATCTGATTGTGCTATTCAAGGCTGATGTTTTATCCCTAAAGTTTCCTGTATTTATCCTTTTAAAACGTTACTTAATTCAAGTCAAACATTAGTCCTGTTCTGCATAGCGCTAGTCTGTCCTTATTGTGGACAGCGTGTTTCCACTCTGTGCACCTGTTTCACTCAATAGCTATAACTTTTTGACTTACACCATAACTTAAAATTAATGTGATGTTTTGTTAAAAATGGAAGTTGGGAGGTTTATTCTGAGCTTGTTTTAAATGTAGGAAAAAGTTGGTGGTTGCAGCAATTTAAATCGGACAAAATCCAAGCCCTTTTTAATAGTTAATTAGGCCCTTTGACAACAATGGCATGCTCTGTATCTGACACCTTAGTCTCTTTTAGGCAACACATTTCATCTGATGGTCCTGTTCTCAGTTTTAACATCTCATCCATTGAAGAGTCCGCATTTCAGAACATGAAGATTTGCTCATCAAACTGACCAGTCGTGTGGGTCAGCCATCCCCTGAGTTCCTGTCTCTACAACAGGAGCTGGCTGTGGCCAGGGAGAGGTGTAAACATGCGGACATTGAACTGCAACATAGGGACCAGCAGCATGAAGTGCGACTCAAGCAGGAGGTACTCTACCCTTTAAAGTTGCTGCTCTCGAGTTTGACAAATAAGATGATTAAAATTCTACGAAACCGAGTTTCTTGTATTTTATACACTGAAATGAATCATGTTTCTAAGATTCGGTTACAAAAATTGCATGACCTTGCATTTTCTAACAATAGTGGTTGAAAATCTAATCACTGTGCCCAGAAATGTTTGTAATATTGCTTATTCCAAGGCTTGAAATTTTCCGCGGAAACGCGGATTTCCGCTTTTTTCAGATGTTCTGTCCGTGTATTTTATTATATTTCCGCGTAAAAAAAAAATCGGATTTGATATAAAATTTCCGCGGCAAATTTCTTTCTTACCGCGGCGATGCCTAGGACTTTCAACTCGAAAAGCGGAAGTTGCTCTTTATGTTTCGGAGGAACGTAAATTGTCAACATTGCCTGGGCATCTGGGATTGCATGGTGGATTTCTTCAATGGCGTGTCGTGTGATTGTAAACCGCTGTGACAAATATTACGACTCTGCAGCCAAAAATGTGTGGAGGTGGGAGTGGACGGACGAGCTAAAGACGCAGATGCACGCTTCTTTAGGTGGTACCGTTTTTTTTTTTAGCCCCGATTTTTGTCGGCAAAAGGTCCACATGGACTATTTCAAGGCTGGGTGCGTGCATGTTTTGGGCCGTAAAAATTTCCGCTCTTTTGTCATCGGTCATTCCAAGCCCTGTTATTCATTGAGGGGAAAATAGATGCGTTTTGTTTTGAAAAACTCAAAACTCTGTTAAAAACTAGTAAAATCTTGTCCAAATTCTAATTCGAAGCAATTCAAAACCATGATTCTAATATGGCAAAAAACCCAAAGATTCAGGAATATGAATTGTCAAATTTTAGGTTTTTTGTTTTGTTTGCACTCTATATTGTATACACGATCTGACTTCACCAAGACTGATTAATTTTAAAGTGCCTCTGAATTACATTCTTAATGTTTTGATATGTAACCACTCGCTATGGTTTTAGCACTGAGTACGACAAAAAATTTTTTGATAAAAAATTGTTTGTGCACGGATGCATTAGAAATTTTTTGCTCAGCAGTCTCGGATACTACTTGAAAGAGTTGTTATTGAATTCTGTTGTAACATGCTTTGACTGACTCTTGCCGATCTCCAGTTTTCGAAGATTACTCTAATCCAATAAAATATGCTGTCAGTACTGCATTATTCTAGGAACTTGGTTTTTGTCAGGACTGGCTACAAAATGACAAGCTCTCATGTTATTGGTTACAATAGCTTGTATGTATTTACAGGTTGATCGCAACGAAGAGCTGAAGAAAGCTCTTGAAGAACAGGCTCTTCAGATGAAGGAGATGAATAACGAGAACGTAGACTTGAGAGAACAGCTTTTGCAGACACAAAACGGTGAGTTAAGAGATATGAGGAGTAATTTTCGCCAAAGTCTTTATGTTGACTTTCAGATTCAAATAAGGCTTAGAATCGAACTAGATAAACATGGCTCCCTCTAGTGAAAAACTCGGGAAACAACAACACGACTAGATTGGAAGCCATAATGAAGCTGTAAATTTGACTTGGATTGTTGGAATGAGGCGTACGCCTTATTACTCCACATTGATCTCTCAGTTGAGAAAAGGAAGCAACGTAACTGTGAAACAACGTGTTATTTTTGATGAGTGTATTACTGTATGGATGAAAATTGGTTGTCGATGATTTTGATGACATATTTTTTTCTAAATAGCATTACGGAATGAAGTTTACCGAAAACCGAGGAATGGCAAGCCCAGTAGTTCTGTAAGGTAATTTGAAATGAAGGTAATATGAAATGATGGTGTTTGAAATGAAGGTATTTGAAAAGATGGTACATGAAATGAGGGTGTTTGAAATGAAGGTGTTTGAAATGAAGGTGTTTGAAATGAAGGTGTTTGAAATGAAGGTGTTTGAAATTAAGGTTTTTGAAATGAAGGTATATGAAATGAATGTGTTTGAAATGAAGGTTTTTTGAAATGAACTTATATGAAATGAAAGTATATGAAATGAAGGTGTTTGAAATAAAGGTTTTTTGGAATGAAGGTACATGAAATAAAGGTGTTTGAAATGAAAGTATATGAAATGAAGGTGTTTGAAATGATGGTATTTGAAATGGGGGTGCTTGAAATGAAGGTGTTTGAAATGAAGGTGTTTGAAATGAAGGTGTTTGAAATGAAGGTGTTTGAAATGAAGGTGTTTCAAATGAAAATGTTTCAAATGAAGGTATTTGAAACTATGACCATGGGATCATGTCTATTTCCTAAAATTTGTAGATTTTTGAGACACGCAAATGTTGTGACTTATGCTCCATAGTCACGCTTACCAATCATCTTCATAGACCTGTGTGCCAGCAAATAAATATTTAAGATTCATCTGTCAATTAAAAAAGAAGTTCTTGATTAACGTAGTTTTTTTTTTACTTGTTATCGAAAGGCGAGATTCTTATGGGTTTGCCAATGGCCAGTTTGACGCGGTTCGACCATCTAGTGTGCAAGTGCGTGACCTCACAGCCCTACGAGACCGACCCCTGCTCAGTTCTGGTCAACTAGCTGCGTTCTCAGACTACCCACAAACATCCAATCTTCCACAATTGCTGGGTGATACACCTGTCAGGCTGACAGAGGGCGCTGGTGGTGACATCAATGAGCTTTTGTGGGACGGCTATGGTAATTAAAGTTCCAAAAATCCATTGATATGCATACAGTAGCTAATTCAGGCCTTGAAATACCCGTTGTCTCCTGCTTTACCTAACAATATGGATATTTCTGTTAAGGCCTGATATTTGCTTGTACTTTATTCTGTCAGCTGTCACCAAAGAAAATGGCGACTTTGATGCATAAAGCTTGCTAAAATAAAATGTTATTAAAAATATGAAGCTGTACTAATCTCATCACTAAAGTTACACCTCACGCATTTGTTCTGAAAGTATCTAAGCATGTTATGAAATTAAATCACAGACAAAATTCTCTTAAAATTTGCGATATTAACGGAATTCTCTTAAAAGTTGCTTGAAAACATATAATATAAGGTGGAAGATGTGTTTTCTATTGTCTTTGAGCAGAGTATTGCTGGCTTGCTTTGCACCCCCAAGAGGTGATGCACACCGTGGGCACACGTCAACGCTCTGCCTTGATCTTGATGTAGTAACTGTTGTGAACAATTTAGTAGAATCTCATAAACACAAACCATTTAATGGTGTTGTAATGACAAATGTCAACTGTACTGTAGGCACCCATCTACGCTGTGGCTCCGATTCATCTCAGGGAGACGACGAACTAGTGCAGGACGCTAAACACCGTCTTCGCATGTTAGAAGCTGAGGCTGAGGTGGGTACAAAAAGTGGCGTACACTCAATAATAACAGTCACTTGGAGCTGGAAATCTTGGTTTGCGCAACAGTGAATAGTGACTATTCTGAATGTTGTCTCCCACAATTCAAGTTTCTTGGGTAGTCGTTCAGTTGCTTTAAGGGACAGACATTTTGCTAGTGTGCACTAGCACAGAATCAGGTCTTGGAATTTTCCGCGGAAACATTGCCGGGGCATCTGGGATACCGTGGTGGGATTTTCAATGGCGTCTCGTGTTATTGTAAACCGCGGCGACAAATACTACGGCTGTGCAGCCAAAAATGTGTGGATTGGGAGTGGACGGACGAGCTAAAAGGACGCAGACGCATGCTACTGATGGTGGTAAGGTTTTTTTTTTTAGTCCTACCGATTTTTGTCAGCGAAAGGTTCACATCGACTATTTCAAGGCTGGGTAGCGCGCATGTTTTGGGCAGTAAAAGTTTCCGCGTATTTTGTCATTGGTCATTCCAAGCCCTGAGAATAAAGCTTGCAAACTGCTAGCGACATCTTGCGTTACACAAGTGTAACGCAAGATGTTTTTAGAGATCTCGTGAAACTCGGGACACTGATTACCTTTGGTTGAGTGACACTGTAGTTTTTAAATATAATAATAGTAATATTATTTTTTGATAATGTCATGGAGATTAAGTAAGCTGAAGCAGTTGCTTTTCCTGTGTGTTCTTAGTAAAAGTTGTTGAAATAATCGGTTAAGTACCTCAAATAGCGATGACCATTGCATTGTATGATGAGAAAGTAATCAAGAAAGAAATAACAAATATCAAAAGATTTTACAATATTTATATTTTCACCACAAAATAATCCTGGTTATTTACACACACACACGCACAAGTACATTTAAAAATGTTCTTAGTGAGTCACACTGTTCATACTGTGATAAATTGTTTGTCCCTGCGTAACACGCTATTTCCGCTTGCTTCTGAGTCGTTTGTTGGAAAACCACTTTCTGACCTGTTTCGTAGTTATGTCCCCTTGATAGGCCAGTCGCTTCACTTCCTCGCCACTCGGGTATGGATGGTATCGGTGTTTGTCGAACCACGTGGACAATAAATACACGGCTTTGGGGTTGACCTGTTTCGTTTCCTGCGCCTGGCTCTGTTGGTAGAGGGTCTGTGGTCGTATGTCATTTCCCATCCCTGACAAGTCTATGGACAGCTGGTTGTTGTCGTGTTGGAGCCAAGGTGAACTCGGTGAGAAAGCACTCATCGATTCACTTAGAGATCCTTCACCGTTTGTCAGGGCGAGCAGTGAGCTGTATCCGGAACTGGATGCGCCGAGGTCTGCGTGTTGCGTTGCCCGTAGTGACGCGTGGCTATCTTCGATGAGGTTGAGGCTCTCCTTGATGCGGGTCATCAACTGGTGCTGCTGGTTGTCATAGAACTTGTTTGCCGACAGTGAGTATGGTGAAGTAGGGAACATATACTTGCGCCTCTCATTGTAGATAGTCTGACACTGTTGCGTGTAAAATCTATGGAGAAGATTGACTCTTACGGGGTCAAAGGTCATGCAGCGGTTGAAGTGTCGGAATAGTCTGGTCTCACACTCCTCAAAGTCGACATGTGTAGAGCTGTCACCGAGTGTGTCAAGGACTGAAAGTGAGGCTGCACTCTGCTGGAGCTCATCCTGCAGAGTGTCTCGCAGTTCACGGAACATCGGGTTAGCCCCTAGCTTGTCCAGGACTGTCTGTGGTCTAGTTTCCCATGGCCTGAATATGTTAGTCTGAGATGTCATGGTGACTTGAATAGCACTCTGGGTGTTGACAGTGGAATGACTTACTGCTCCAAGTTCTCAACCTTTTATACCCTGACAAATCATTTTCACACCTCTTGTACTGAGGCTGTATCTTCTCTTCCAAGAATAGGAGTGCTGTTTGATGTCTAAGAGAAGCTGTGATTCAGCTTGGCAATGAAAGGGGTTCAAAAGTGGCTCAAAACTTTGCTCTATTGTTAGCCAGTTAACTGATCTGTCCTTGAAGTGGCCTGTGTCATGCCTTTGATCCAGTCCAGCATCAGAGGGATTAGTGAAGGACTTTAAGGGATTAGTGTTTAAGGTGTGCATCACATGCTGTCTGTCCTACCAGGAGGCCTAGTCCTGCTGGGCTGACAGTTAATCATGTCTGTAGTTAAAAGGATCTTTGAAGTAAACAGTCATAAAGGCTATGGGATAATCCTGATGTTTGAAGAAATTCATAATTTGTTAGGTGTTAGTCAATAGGTTCACTTTGTGTTTGAAGTGGTGTGCAACTGTGAAGTAAGAAGTAAGGGCTTTTTTGTCTTTGTATTTTTGTTGTTAAATTTAAAGTTACTGTAACAAATAGTTAAAATATGTGACAAATAATTGTTACTTTTTGAATTGTTAGTCAATAATTAAAATAAACGCTCTGTTTGTAGTGGTGTGCAACTGTGGAGTAATAATAATGCTGTTTTTGTTTTTATGTTTTCTTAATAATTGTTAAATTTAAAGTTAGGGCTAATGATTGGTTTTATAAAAATATTGAAAATAATGACAACTTATTGTTACTTTTTGAATTATGATACATCTTAAAAGTGATTGTGATCCTGTTGAATTGTGGAATTAGTGAAAGAGTTCATCTGATGTGTTAATGTGTTAAATCCGTGTCTTTCAATCCTGCAGTATCCACAATACAAAAGTTGATAAAACAACTGTTGTCTATGGCCGATGTGTCGTACTCATGAATATTTACTTTGACATAACAAAGATTTCTTCTGAGTACTATTAATGACTCTTTATGAAAAATGAATTATATTCTTTTGTAAAGTAAGAATATCATTTACAATTACACTAGATTTGAATGAAAACGTACTTCAAAGTACTGGAACATAAAGTTGATGTAACAATGTGTTTTTTAAAAACTAGTTGCATATGGTTTGATGGCTTCATTTTTTTGACTAACAACTATGCAACTACTTTGCGTGGTACCTTCTTTTTACTAATGATTTATCAACTTTTTGGGAGAAAGAAGTAAGTAATATTAAAAACAATATTAACAATTACTATTAAATGATGAAATTATTTTCCAAATGCAAATTTAGTTGTTTACATGATTTACTATATTATGAATTAAATTAGAAAGTGTTAGTCATTATAAAAAACTGCTAATGCATCATGAAGACACTGTAGCGTTGTTATGACTTCTTGTAATATTACAGTTATGTAACTAAGGCTGTCTACCTCATAGTTAATTAAGTAAATAATTATAATATAACTTTCCGTGATCATTTGTTTCACTATGCCAGCGATACGCCTGCATTAAATTGATAAAAGTTTCTGTTGTGACAATTTTCGTAAGTAGCATTCTGTGTTCTAAGAAAGTTACACCGTGTTGTTTTAATACTTGTTAATGTAGTCATTTATAAATATTACAAATTGTCTGTTTTCTGTTTCATTGTTTAAAAAGACCTGAGCAGTTATGCATTTTGCCCAATCCCCCAAGAGTTCTATGCTGTAGTTCAAAGACTGAATTATTTAATGTCAAAGTACTGTACATGGTCAAAAAACAAATATCGTAGATGTTTTTTCCTGGCCAAAAAGGCGTGTAATGTTTTTGTTTCGTGTCTTTTTTCGTACCTTTTTCTCGTGGTTCTTAAAATGCACAGTTTTTATGCTGAGTTATATTTTTGCAGTCTCGCCTCAAGTTAATGGATTTCTACTGTCTTTTATCTTCAAGGGTATATAAACTATAATTGTTTATGGTGGGAAGGGAGAGTGCTCAAAAGTTTGCCTTATTGTTGAATGAGTAAAGTATCTGTCCTGTAAGTGGCCCATGTCCTGCCTTTGATCCAATAGTTGAATCCAGGGATCTGTGAAAGATTAAGGGATCAGAGTTTGCATGTGACCATACCTGTGCAGGGTTATTGGCATGGACCTACTCCTGCTGGGCTGGCAGTTAATCCTGTCTATAGTTAAAGGAATCTTTGAAGTCATCATTCACACTGTGCTGTGGGGGTAATCTTGTTCTTTGAAGTATTCATCACTTTGGGTACGTGAATAAGACCAGTTGCTTTGATCTGGTTGTTTGAAGATATGAGTTATGTGGATTCCTTCTGAAATTTTAGATTAAATATGTCAAGGCAGGAATTGTTAAATGTTAAATTTAACCATAATTGCTACTGATCAAAACCTTCTTCAAACTAAATTTTTTCCAGTCATTTGTTGCTTTTTAGCAAAAAATTAAAAATCATTAAAAAAATTGTTGCTTTTCAAAAAATTCTTTGCACCTTGAAAGTGATCGTCAGCCCGTTTAATTATGTCATAAAACAATCTATGGAGTGTTGAACTCAGGGCTTGGAATTTTCCTCTTTTAAATTAACTACTTCCTCTTTTTTCGATTTCCTTTTGTTTGATTTCCAGTTTCCTCTTTTTTGTCTCTTTTTCATTATTTTGACTTCATTCATGACAAAACATTTATTTCAGTTAAATTTTACAACACAAAAAATTCTATCACAAAAGCCTATTTATTTGTGGAATGATACATCACCTGGAAAGTTTTCCTCTTTTTTTGTCATTCATCATTCCAAGCCTTGCAAACTAAAACTTTAATCCGTGATCAGATATGTTAACACTTTGATGTGTGTCATCCGATCCTCAGGGATTTACAATAGAGGGAATTTAAATTCCGCCAATATGTGATTACTTTTCAAAAACACTCGTGAATGAGCCTTTTATTTACGCCACTGAGCATTTGGTTCATTTTACGTAGTATATTCCTAGTTTTTGAACAGTTCATACAAAAAATGGTGATGTGAACGCAGTTTATTCCAATGCGTTTAGTAAAGTGCTGGACGTTAGGAACGAAGCTATACTCGAGGAAATGCTTTGAAGTTATCTTGGATTTGTCCTCTTGACATACTAAGTGCAAGATTTCTTTCATCCTCTGAAGAGTTGTATTTGCTAATGATATATATAGTCACGGAGGGAAATGTTTCTAGGAAAGACAGCCTGTAATGTTATTGTTATTGTCATTATTAACCTTTCGCCTGTGCTGGCTGTACCTATTGGTTCTCACTGCTGCCTGTACTGGCTGGGGTTACTGGTTCTTACAGAATCACCAAGGGCTGTGAATGCATGCTCTAATCTCAGTCCGTTTCCTTCTTCATTTTGATCTCTGATGTCATTTTCACGGAGTAAGCGAAATAGTTGATCTTGGTTGAAGGTTTTCTACCAAACCTTCAGAATTTGAAGGTGATAATACGTAGTGGAACCCTATTCTTTTCTGGTGAAGCAACACACGATAGGCTTTGATGTTTTATAATTTAGAATTAATTTGCGCGACGTCAGTTTTGATTTCCAAATAACCATTACTCGTTCACTTTTTGAGTGAAGTTAATAGCTGAAGCTTTGATTGGCCTGCAGTATTCTGATTGGATTATGCGTGCTTAATATCGCTTTATGATCGCCCTAGTGATCTCATCTTAAAGTGGAAGTGTAAACAGTTATATTTTGATGCTTGAGTATGCAGGCTTGAAATGGTCGATTAAGTTCTTTCGAAATATGCTATGGTGGAAAATCTTGTAACTTGAGGTCACATTTGTCAGGTGGGAAGATCTGATGTTTGCTGCATGGAACATTTCAGTTCATGCTCAAGTTGGTCAGCCCTGATGTCTGACTTGATTACCTGTCAGTGAGTAATTAATTCTAATATATACGTGCCATTGTTAATGGTAGTTCATATAATACGACTCTCCATCAATGAATGTGCCGACATTTAGCTGTAACATAGCTGATGTTATGTGGTTATACTATTAATACGTTATTTTACAATAATTCATTTACTTTATCAACTATTCACATCTTTTCCTACAGAATGTGACTGCTGCCTATAGAAACTTCCAGCACCGACTAGCCAACCCAGACTCTGTACTTCCCGATGCTCCAGAGCTGATGCCCTCAAGACTGATTAGTGCTGACACCCTTGGGCCAGCCCCTAAATCTACCTTGTTCAGTAAGTTAATGTACTACTGAAACTGAATGACTAGATTATTGTAAATTCTGTTGCAATCTCAGTATTCTAGCAAGGCTGTTTGTTGTTAGCTAATAATGATCTTGTCAGAAAGGGTAAAAAATTGACAAAAAATACAATTTAATTTTGTAGTTCTAGCTAAAAATGTTTGGCGGTTAGCCGTGTACAGAAAAGGAAACCTTTACAAGATATTTAGTAATGACTGCATTAATGGTCACCCCATACTTTAAAAATATAGTTTTTAATATTATTACCTTTGCATTGCTGTATTAAACACAATCTGTGGAAATTTTTGTGTCATAAAATATATTTTACTACTTTATTTTATCGCAGCCCACTATGAAGATTATCGGTCTCCAACCACATTTACCCGCCCACTCTCATCAACACCATTTAAGGGTGACATGAGAAACACAGGTAAATTGCAAACTCACTTAAATGATAAACGTCTCTGGGCAACTATACTTTCTTAACATTTTATCTGTGAAAGTATTTCTTTATATTCTTAACTATATATACGAACACAAATATTTTCACCTTTCATTAAGTTTCCTTTGTTGCCAATCAGCATCTGTTGTCTCATTAGTGAAGTATTAAAGTGGAACTTGCGGGCTAATTCTTTATCTCCACGATTGCTTGGCCAAATTAGTTAGAAACACAACATATAGCGACGGTGTGAATATGAAGTAGGTTGAAAATTGCCAAATATTTCTAAGAACAAGTTTTGTGGCGAAAATGATGCGCCGCAAATCACTGAAGAGTGTCTAGTAAGTATCGTGACGTGGTGCTGGCGAATATCACCGCGTGATGCGGGCTATTTGAACCCGTGAGGTCCGTCATGAGTTCAAAGGTCACCTATTTGTAGAATCTTTTGTCTTCACATTAACAAGTTGACAATGACTACAACTACAGTTTGTTTAGTGTAGATTATGTTAATGTAGCTTTGTCATTTAATTCATGCTGTACATTAGTATTAGTAGCATGCAATTACATCTTTAACTGACTTATTTATGTACGGGATTTTCTAATTATCAGTGATTGAAGCATAAAGATGAAAAATGTTCCGTAAGTGTCATTGTAACTAGAAAATACTGTGAATCTGATGCTAAAGAAGCAGTTGTGACAATGGCACAATTTGCTATCTCCGCTTTCAAACAAAATTGAGCCTACTTGCACTGTTGAGTTTGGTTAGTATTATTTGGGAATGCCATGCCTGTTGAAGCTGCGTTGCTCTTTAAACAATTCTTCCAGCATTGCCACCTCTGAATGAACATCAACCTGTCACAAGTTCAGGTCTATTGTAACTTGACCCATGGTAAGTTGGGAACCCCTTGCAGTTTTACATATCTGTGAAGACGGGTGATCAATTCACATTTTGTTGACTTTGCAGTGAAAGCACGAAATAATCACAGTCCTCCAACTCAAGATGGAGCTGATGACGGCGCTCATCTCGCCACCTCTCCTGATGTGTCTGCTGTACCACAGGTGTCGCCACTGCAGGAAATAAAGCGGTAACGATTTATCAGCAGTTTCAAGTTATTGATGGTGATGGGACAGTGTGCATGTTACACTGCAACTAACTGGACATTGGCTTTTCAAACACCACTGAGTATTGATTCGTTGGGCTGTAGCTGTCGGACGCTGCTAGAAAAACAGCTACCAGACAGCCGAGGCTCTTTCGGAAACATTCAGTTGCCTCGAGGGGTCTCTCATTTGGACTGTAAGAAGAGGGGCTCACTTTGTTGACAGCTTGACTACTACTTCTATTGATGAATGATATATTTCAGTAGTCAAAAACTGATATGATATTGACGTCTTGCCTCATTTTTCACACGTACCATTTTGTGCAAGACCACTAATTGTCTTTGTGTGATCATTTTGCTTCAATTGATGATAAGCTACTGATATTCTTGTCTAAAATCCCTGACAATGCATATGCACTCTGTTTTTGGGAAGGAACGAAAATGACACTGATTTGAGAGCAACAAATGGTCTGGGTCAGAACGCGCTATTCACATGTGAAAGGTTTCTGTGAGTCTTGCTTCCTTCTGTTGCAGTGTAGCACCACTGACTGTAGATGAACTCGGTCCGAAGCCTTTGTCAGCCGCAGATCGTGTCGATGCATTGGACACAGATCATCAGCCATCTCAAGGTATGTAAGTTGAGGTTCTGAGTCTAAGATCACTAAACTTTTATCAAGAATCATCTCGAAAATTTACCAACTTCGGTGTGAAATTAAGTTTATTTTAAGAGTGGCATGCCATTTTTCTTGAGTGAAATTTGGTGATCATAGGCCAAGGTCACTGTTGCATCTTTGTCCCTGAGGGTGAATTTGACTCTGTTTAACCAGTAAATATACACATTTTGTCCCCTGTTTTACTGGGTCATCTAGTTGGCTATGAGTCCCATTTACGTAACCAAAGGACACGTGTTTCTTGTTATGTAGGTTGTTATGCTACTACCAGCTGTAATTTTATGACAATATTTCCAGTAAATGGCAGTTTCAAGATTAATACTGCAGGTGTGTCAAAACTGTGAAATTTTATCAACCCTTAGTTGTGGCAATAAGGAGTGTTAGACTTCTGAGAAGTTTCTCGCTGAGTTAAATGTACATTGTAGCTTTTAACTTGATGTAGAAAAATGTCACTGAGTTATGTTTGATCATGTTTTGTGTGACTTGTACTTGCGATTACCCAGAAGTTTAACATTGAGGTTTCTGCCATATAGATGTCATGAAGGGAAAATCCTTTCACATTTGCTTACCAGAGAACATTGTGGTTTATTTGTGCACCGCCAAAATCTGATTGTTAAGCACTGTAGGAAGAAAAACCCATCATGTTTTGCAAGTTGGAGAGAGCTTATTAAGTTTACATTGGGGATTTCAGTTATCCAACCTGTGGAGCATACAAGATCTGATCCTCAACACACATGCCCACAGCTTGAGTTGCGGACAGTGGGACATGCGGTAGTTGGACAAGGTCTCGAGCAAGCAATCTCAAGGCCTGATCCTGAGCAGACGATGATGAAACATGAGTCTAAGCAGGTGACTGCGGTACATGAGCCAAAGCAGACGGTCTCACTGCAGGAGGTGAAGAGTGAGCAGACGACAACTGCTCGTCTGGAAACTGAGCAGGAGAGGCAAGAGAGGGAAGACAGGTAGGACTCTTCAGTGGCTTGATGTTTTCATAGCCTTTAACCATATAGTTTGGTAGCAGCCATTCATTAAAACTGACTTGGTTGAAAACATGACTGTACTTTCTGATGGACAGCTTGATGTACACTCGTTTATACTCTCTGCACATTTTCCCATCTTCAAGTGTGAAGTTGTAAAGCAAATTGCCATTGGAGATTACAAACAAACAAGTTAACATAGTTGTAGCTATATTTTGAGAGCACTTGGTAATATGAATGTGGTGGAAGCGAAATAAACGGCGAAATAAACAAAACTAATTGCCAAAATTGCCCCCTTTTTTGTTTTCCAAAGGCTTCGAAACACTGTTGTAAATGCTTCAATTTTTCAAACTTCTGATTGTAGCTTTGATACAGAAATTGAACTCTTGAATACATTAATTTTGTACAACTTACTTTTCATGGAAAAATGAGAAAATAAAATTTAACTCATCCTCCATATTTTATCCTAAATTGGCGAGATTTTACTGTACTCGTCAACTTTTACGGAATAATAAATCCATTGAAAAACTAAACGTTATATCCACGAAAACTCGTGGGAAATGAAAACACAATGCGAGTTAGAGCCGTATGTTTTGCGTCCATGTCCTTGAATGAGTTTGACTTTCAGTTGTTACAAGTCGGTAAACGTTATGTTTGTCAGAGAGTGGGAGGAGCAGCGCAGGCGGCGTGAAGAAGACAGGAAGAGGAAACAGGAGGAAGAGTTTGAGCGTGCTCAGCGAGAGCTGGAGGAGCTTAAGAAGGTGTGCTGGTTTTTAAGAAGTGGTTATCATTAAGTACTATTTATTGAAAAAGTTGATCAGGAAGTCATCCGTGTTTCTGTTTACAAGTGTCCATGCTCATTTGAAAGCTAATCGATTTCATAGCTGTTGTGTAGTATTTCAGCAGTTGGTTTGATTGGTTTATATTTTGGTGTCTGGGTTTGTATAAAATGATGAGTGTCACAGCAATCATTTGGGGCAGAACAGGTACGCTGCGTCACTGTTGTCAGCTTGAAAGAAGGACTGTTCCTTACGTGAAAATAAGAATAACTTTTGGATGGTATCTGGGTGTCAACTTTACATTGTATTCTTGTCGATTTCAGTGATGTGCTTGCAGAGACATTCAGCAATTAGGTCAACTTGCCTGATGGAAAGTGATGCAGTGAATGTTTTGTACAAATAATGATAGATTTTGAATTTGAGTACCACTGATGCAAACATTGTAAAGTTTGTATATTACTTTTAGCCACAGTGCGTAGAGAAAAATTGTTTAACGCAATGTTTATTATTTAACTGTGCTTGTCTCTTTGTTATTGTACTTTGGGGCTCTGTCCTCGAATGCAAATAAAGTTTGGTATGGAGTATGAATCACTACACTCAGTTATGTTGCTGAAAAATTCACAAGATTTAGGCTGACGAAGGTCGTAATGCTCAGTAAAACAATACACTTCATGTTGTCTGCTGTTGTGTTTCAGAAAGAAGAAGAGGAGAAAAGACGGCAGACGGCGAGAGAAGCAGAAGATAAAAGAATGGCAGACAGTGAGCAGCTGGAGTCTGTAGAAAAGGCGGAATCTCAGGAGGCAGGAGAAGAGAAACAGAGTACAGCTGATGAAGGGATTGACCCTGTGATGCAGAAGTATATGAGCATGGTACAGCAGCAGAAACAGCAGGAGAAAAAGGTAAGACAGCATGAGAGGGCGCCGGTAGTATAGTGGCTCAACATTTGTGGATATCGTGTCCTCTTCATGGGTTACTTCCCACTAGTCAGTGGTGTGTCACATGACCTGTGGCCCTGATATTTATGCGTACCATAGATTTGATGACAAACGATAAGGCACACAACGAGGCAAAGTTTTATGGCAATGCTGTTTTTGATTAAAGTACAAATGTCTGGTTTCCGCAGAAATATCTCAGTATTACTTAATGTTTCTTTTTCCTGGATGAACTGTGCATGCAACATTACTGAGGTGATGTGATGCTGTCTTGTTTCTGCTGTGTATTTCACACTAAGCCTTGAGCATTGAGCAACTTCATCTCAGCCCGTGTTAAGTTGGTCAATAAGTTTTCTCAGTGAAATAGATTGCAGTTTGGCCAACGAGTGTCATCTTACTATAGTTTTATGTATCGTTAATAAGAATCAGAAGAATAGTACTTAATGTTTAAAAGTTGGCTGTGGTAACAACTGTTTTGTATTCTTAGTGAAAATTATCGGAAAAAGGTTATCTTAAGTTTGTCCCTTCCATTGTTGGGTAACAGGGTCCCTGTCATTTCTTTTGTTTGATACTTGAATTCTATGTGACTGAACAGTTACTGGGGATTTCCAATTATAGCCCCTGCAAGTGCTCTTTCAGAAACGAGGCTTGGAATCATTTTGCATGTCTAGAACATGCGGAGAATGTTGGCAAGGTGACAATATTCCTCAAATTTGGGCTTTCAAAGGACTGTCAAAGTATATCAAGAGAACTAATAACCCATGACTGAGTGGGTGGCAATTTAAGTTTCCAAAGGATCTTCCTCATTTTTTCTGAAAATCCCCTTGGGCTCTTTTTGGACTCAAAGTACTTTTTGTCAATAGGTGGCACTTTATTCCACTAAGCAAGACCTCAAGAGGTGGCACTGTGTTCAGTCAAATTAGTTTTTTTTACATCATTTTAGACGGGAAGTTTATCATTCGGAATTAAATTTTACTGCATTGTTTACATTTAACAATCCACACCATAGTTGAAGCAATTTAAACGAGCTTCTATTGATTTTTTATTCATAGCATCAAAATTCTCTTAACACCTTTTTGATTGAGTCAGGAGTACAGGAAAATTGCCTTAGCATACTGTTACATAACTAGTCAAGAGTCGAGCATCGCAGCTTGTTTCTTGCTTTCTTGAAGAATTCTTAGCTGTGACACTACAGACATGGTTATTGATTTCTTGACGAGCTGTTGTTCTCACCGTTATGTTATGCAAGTCTTGTTAATGGGAGGAATTGTTTTTTAATTTGTACAGACTGTTATGGTTTGAACTGGGCACTGGACAATGTTTCAGACGCTGTAAATAGTGATATTGACTGCAGCTGTTTTTCATCAATTCATAAACTTTCAGAATAATTACACCAATCTTGGAAACTTTCTTATGGAAATACAACAGTGTTACAGCTGTTCCAATTTGTCTCATACATATGTTGCGGTATAGAAGGAACTATGAACTAATGCTATTTTAACACATCTTTCTCCAGTCATTTAGCGAATTACCAATCGCCTTATTCACACGGTTGCAATATATTTTATTTATAACTCAGCGCCTGACAGTTAGTTTAACATCAACTCACGAAATGTGCCCTGGTAAATATGGTCAGTAAAATGAGCAAACTTCTTACACTCCACTGATAGACCTTTGAATCAGACCGCTATTTTCTCAACTCGGTCTTAATTTGTATGTGTATTTTATAAAAAATGGTTCGTGGTGCAATGAACCTGGCAGAGCGGCTGTGCGAACATCTGATGCAATGTGTATCAGACCACCTACTCTATTTTTTTGTGCGGGTCGGTGAAGGTCCATTCCTCCATAAGCGATGCATAGTTGACAAAAGTCGAAAATGAAAAAGAATCGAGACATCTGAATTGAAGAACAGGTAACTGGGCTTGAACTCCCAAAATGGCCCTTAACTGGCTTTTTATTTTAATTGATTTGAAAATTAGGAGTATAACAATGTGTTCCGTAATGATCAATGTCCCCATCTGGGCTCAATATCCTGCACTGGCTCGCCTCCTACCTGAAGGAGTAGCTGACGATCCAGACAGGTTGTTTGTGCACGAGTCATGATCGGACCCTTTCGATATTTGATGAAAAATGCCAAGGCGTGCGCCGATGTGTGCGTGGTGTCTTTGTGGCAACTTGGAATTTTTACCAGATCACCAAACAAAATCTGAGGTCACACTGGTAAGCTGTAGGTTTCCAAATTGACCCTCTGTAACAAGCTTGACCAGGTAATCACAAATTACAATGATTATCATGTAAATTCTGCCTCAAGCCCATTTCTATGATCTCTGAATGCGTGGCACTGTACATGGATGATGCAAGGACACACTGAAGTCTGTGTGGGGACATAAGTGCATTTGCCGGTTCTTGGACTTCTATTACAGTGATGAGCCGCTAATGTATGATGAGTCGTAATTTTGTTTTATTTGGCACCTTATCTTGACTGAATCGCACAACCCAGACAGTGAAAAGCACTGATTTAGTCTGTTGTTGTTGTTTATTAGATGCAAATTGAAAGCATTTCTCAGCTTGTGATCGATCAATCAGAATGTCCGAATGTTGTGTTGTTCTGTTATTCAATAACAAGCTTGACTCATCGCTCCTTGAGAGTGCTACTCTTCAAACTACTAGAAAAGAGTAAATGATGTCCTTTTCATTTAGTAAAATGCTCTCACTACTATGGCATGTGGTCATTTTCACTTTGAAATAATCATCTAGCGAAACGCTCACCAATAAAGCTTCTCATTGCTTCCCGTCATTTGATTACATAAAAGTACATTTCATTAATGTACAGTGCCTGTCATTAATATCTTGTGATGGTTTGTGATTGCCGTATTTTCACGTAATATTTTGATGCAACAAATTGACGCTTATCGATTGCTTTGCTTTCATACAGTATATTGCTTTGGTTGTTTACCTATTTCAAGCCTCCCTGAATGTGTGTATAACAGAATTTCCATGTGAACATTTTTTCTGCTATTCGCTATTTTTACCCTTATTTTTAAACGGTATTCTGACACTTTTTACACGATGATTTTCACCGCTATTGTTCCGTTATTTTACACCGCGCCCTTTCTTAGCAAGTTGGTGGATTTCGTTGTTCTCGTTTGTCTGGAGATTACAATGTTTCTGTGGCCATAGACTTCTTTTGTGGTCCAAGACAAATGTCACAAAGCGATGTCATGAAGTGCCATGCGTTTGGTGAACCATGTCCAGTATCTGCTGGTGGTCTGAGTGATTTTTTGCACCTGTCACATTTTAATCAGCACAAATCGACTACTTTTAGCGGGTAACGAAGTGGCGATCCAAGTTGGGATTTTACTTGGAATGTTGAAACGAAGATTAAACTAGCAATCAAAGTGGCGATTAAAACATCCATGTAAACAGGCCTCATGTCTGAAAGTTGTCATAAACCGCATTCTGGTGTCAAAAATGACTTGCTGTACAAGCATATTTAGCCAAAGCAACACGTGTTCTTGTCTTATTCCTTGAACTAAAATTGGTTGACGTGAATAAAAACAGATTGGCCCTGATGCAGGCCACTGTGCACAGGCACTTGAAACTAACCCACTGTAGCAAACTTCATAGTCGCCTGTCTGTTCCTTTCAAGCTTGAAAATCATTTCTATCCTGTGAGGAATTAGGCAATTGGTTTTTATAACGGCAAGTGGTTGAAATTAGATAAAATCATAGAAAAGGAATCGGACACACTTTATTAAACAAAATAAAATACGATACAATCATTAAACAGAATACGATATTATACACTTATTTACAAAATTAGAAATAAATTCCTCCAATGTTTGCCGAGGTATTTGAGCTACCCTAAAGACATGTCGAACGCCATCGTGTTCTTTGAGAACGCATGCATTACACTCATTTATACGAGTGTAATGCAACTGTCACTTTACAAAGCATGGAAGTCGCTGATAGAACATGCTCAGATTGTATTGCAATAACAATCCTTGTTTTTTTGAGAATTCGTACATGACACTCGCTCATACGAGTGCACTCTACAAGTGCTTTGCACTCGTTTAGACGAGTGCTTTGCAATCATCTCTGTACAATGCAGAGGTGAATCCGAAAGTCACCAATAGAACATACTGGAGAGTTGTGGACATCTGTTCGCTGGTAACCACTGCAGAATCTAGATTATATTCTACCCCGGATACTAGTGCATAAACATCTGTAATCAGAAGAACTTTAGAATTCATGTGTACATAGTTACTGCAGTGATTCTAATGCAGTTACATATTTTTGTATAGTCTAGTGCAATGCATGCATTCTCAAAGAACACATCAGTTTGCTTGAAATCAGCCACTGAACGTGTTCTATCAGCGACTTCCACCTTTACGCATGCATTGTACAGCAATGGTCTCAAAAGGACACGTTGGCGTTCCATAGAAAGAACACGTTGGCGTTCCATAGAAAGAACACGTTGGCATTCCATAGAAAGGAACAGGACTCCGTTGTTGGATGTCATCATGCCTTTTCTCAGAAGTTAGCTGCAAATAGAATTTTATTATAGCATGAAATTTGCTTCATAATATTCCTCACTGTCATAGGACTTGATGTCCATTACCAACAAGAACATCAAAACCATCGGCAATTCAAGAAAATGCTTCAGCGTTTATTTGGGGTTACCCAGCCCAAAATTGGGAATTCAAAAAGGCGCACGCAGGCATTGCTTTTGACTTAATTTGCCGGCTCATTTGGCACCAATTCAAGAATAGGTAAGAGTGGTAATGTTTTTAAGCCTCGGAGCACTTCGGTTGAAAATTCAGCATTGTCAGCTGAACAATGGCGAAGTGTAACTTTGATTCGCAATATTTTTTCGCTCAGACTCCAAAATATGAGGTAGAACCGTGTCAGTAACGAAAATCGATAACTACGTTTTCGTCGTGGAACCATTTTCAATGGTTCATTGTTGATGCTCATCTTTTTGAGTATTGATTCTAGACTTTGTTAATTGACTTTCCGGCTCCTGCACCGAGTCTAGTGTGCTGACGTCGGGCTTGTTCAAATAATGGTGCTGGTTATGTAAACACTTTCTTGCTATTTACTGGGCACCGGTATGGTTATTAGGTTTTTTAATTGCATCATATCCAAGTGAAAAATTGTGCACATAAAAGGGCAATGAAATAACGCTAGTGCTGCAATGGTATTTAAGTAGCTCAGTTACTGGTAAAAACAATGTTCATATGTACTTGAAGTACTTGAGATTCTGTTCTCTAGAAATTTTGTAACATAAAATTCTACCATTTTTTAACAGTTCTAAGATTTGACACTCAAATGGACTGGATTTACAATCATTTTTCATTTTCCTCTTGTCTTACCATGGAAAATAGGATTTAACTTAAATTTTGTCAACCATATTTATATTATGTCCCAGGGTTGGTGCTATAGTTGTTCTCCACAGAGTCTTTGTAATTCCCATGCAACAAAAACACAAAAAACACTAAAAACAAGAAGACACATATTGTCCATTTTGTCATGGCATCGCTCCAGAGAGTGCTTTCATTTTGTATTTGTTTCATACAATGACAAAATACAATAAGTTGAGATAAGAAACAGGGTACAAAATTTGTAGGTTGATATCATTTGTTGCATTTTTTCTTACTTTAATACGCATATCAAAAATAAATGTGATTTATCCTCCATAACTTGATGTGGAAAATTGTGATTCTTTAAAAGCGTGTGTTGATATTGAGACATACGCCACCAGGAGTCGCAGAAGTTTGAAAGTTAGCGGGGTCGACGAAACATTGCTTTCAACTTCTCAAGTAAGTCCAGGAAAGAATTTGAATTTCCTGTACCGCATTATACCACTGCGTTATTAATTTATTATAGGTTGCAAAGTCTGCTGTGGAACTGTGGCAGAAGGGAAAACGGCCAAGTCAGGTGAGAACTCCACTGGCTTGTCTGTGAATAGGCAGATCATATGTACACAAACATACCTGGAGAGTTGACACGCACGATTGTTGACGGAAGGTGTATGTTATCTGCTCATTATCACGATTTGTCAATATTTTAAGTGTACATATTTGCCAACGGAAATCTGTGTTTCAACGTGTTTCAAAACCCATGCATTTCATTTTTTACTTATCTGAAACTATGTTGAATGCCTGAAATTCAATAAATCAATTAATTTATTTCTTTAAAAAGCCATGTGCCCGTTGTACAAAAATAGGATTTAGGTATTTAAACATGAAACAAATTCTAGGTGGCCCCTAGAACATATCAAACCACTGAAATCAGATGCCACTTAAGTAATTTAAATTTAATACAATGAATATCAATGAATGATCTTTACTCAAAAAATGATGAAAATATAGGACAGATCTTCTTTACAGCTAGTTAGCATTTGAAAATGTCTTCAAATACTAGAAAACACTTCATGTTGCATTAAATCAAACGAAGGTACTATTCGTTTGCTTAATTCTTAATATCAGTCTTGTCTGTTTTGTCTGTTATTTGATAGAGTGAATTACTAAGATTTACTGCTCTGATAACCAATAGTCAAATATCATTTTGTTATAGGAATTAAATCTTGCACAATAATGATTATGATGACGACGATACTCCATAATAATAATGTTCACACAAATATTTTGATGGCCGAGGACGGCTCGTTTGACAAAATTTATGCGAACTTCACATCCAGTATGACTCAAGCACAATTTATTAGAAAGCTGGGCAATTTAATTAATTTGAATTTATATAAAGGATGGCCAACAATCGTAATTAAATCAAAAATGACAAACGATTGCCTTCCCATTCAAGCTTGACCACTGGCTTGGTCAATTTTTTCAGAATTGTCTCCCCTTTACAGTATTAAAAATACTGTATAGGTTAAACAAGGAGACGGATGCATCGAGAAATCTTTACCTACGGAATGGAAATAGTGAATTCTCTCCTGTAATTCAACACTCCGGCCTTGCTAACCAATCACTTCAGTGGCAGCCATTTTGTTAATGTGTGCTGGTCCTGAACTTACTCGCGAAACACTCGCATGATTTTGCTCTAGGGAACCAGCCATGATTCTAAACCAAATTTGCTGTCTCGCTGGTCAGGATATTTATTATTCCAGCCAATATATTGTTTTTCCATCTTGGTGTAGACATTAATAAGCGCTTCTTTGTTTTTCTAGCCTGACTTGAGTGATGCCGCTGACCTCTCAGAGCCTGACCTTTCTGTGGCTGACAGTGTCAAAAGGTGAGTAGTCTAGGCGACTGGGGAATTGATTAGATTTGTGTAAAATCATGTCGATTATGATAAGCAATATGTCAAAGTGTGGGCATCTCTGTCATTAATTAAACGCTAAATGAATTGTTGATATTAGTATTCGGATGTGATTTGATCATACTTCATCTTTCAAACCTTTGAAGCTAGCCACCAAAAATGTTTGGACTTGTGTAAAAGTGTCACCTCTTTTATGAAAAGCAATCCATCAGGGCAAGCTTACATCAAACTCTAAATGAATTGTTGATCATGTTATTTGGTTGTAATTAGATTGTTTTGCATCCTGAAGCTTCTGAGGCTAGTCATCAAGAAGAGGAGCTTGTAATTAGTGTTCTTCTCATTCCATAGATGTCACTTATTCTATTGCCACTGTTTAATTACTTCTGGCAAAGAGGAAAATTGCATTTTAAGGTTTTTCTTTGAATGGTATTTAAGCTAGGTTTGCTCGTCTACTTTTCGTGTGTTGGAAATCACTTGCCTATGGCTCATAAGAAGGAAATCGATGTATAGAAAACTGTTTTAACTATAAAAATGTAATTTACCATATTGGATTTTTAAACTGAAGAAGCGTTGTCTTGATATTCAAGAAGTAGGCCTCACTAAGTCTGCGTGACGGATTTAGTTGGACAACTGTAAATCAAGTCCCCGTAGCGATCAGTGTCCGTCACCTGAAAGTGACTTTAATGTTAATTCCCCTTTCTTAGTCGGGAGGGACGGCCACGCTGATGTTGAGTAAGACTTCAGCCAGTCGCCATGACAGAATTCTTGGCCAATATGTCTCAATACGTTTGTACTGTAGGTGTCACTTGTGAAGAATACCGTTGTTGTGAGGTGTGGGAGTATTGGCTCTCCTCTACATTTTCTCACTCAGACAGAATTTCGTATTATCGAATTATATGTCTGCCAAGCCGGATTTCAAATTTCAGAAAATTTGGCAACATGGTCTGTCGCCACGACAACAACTGATTTTTGTGGAGTCCGACGTTGACAAACTGTGTAGAGTACAGTTTTCCTCAAAATTTGAAATTTGAAGTTGGACGTAGCTTGCCAATTTATTGGTTACAGTTATTTCCACCATTGTTGTTCCAGCATTGAAGCAGACGACGGAGAGGACTTCTGGTAGCAGTAGAAGACACGACGTATGTCTAATTTGCATGCCATTTTCATTTGTCGGTTTTTGCCTCTGTTCAGTCAAATTGCCATGCCGCTTGACTGCCTTAGATGCAGACGACGAAGTAGTCTGCCTGAGACTGGTTGATTGATAGCTGACCCAGAATTATCGTCTGCAAATATTGTTACAATATGTGCCTGGCACTTCTATGTTATTTAGTTGAGCGTTGCAGCCTTTTGTTATTGATCATGAATCATTTTCCACCTGTTGGACACAGTACAGTCCCGTGGGAGTGATACGGAAATGTTTGTAATCTTGTTATTCTTCAGACAAGGGAACCAGTCTTATGGATAATGTATATATTTTTAGTCATGGGTTTGGCTAGTGTATTGTTTTATTTTTGTTGTAATTTATCAATTGTGAGACAGAACGTGGCAAATAAAAATACTGAAAAATTTTGCACAGTAGCCTTAGTCATTACTTATTGGTGTCATATTTTAATATGTTGCCCAAAACCGATAACTTTTAGTGGTTTTAATATAAAAATTTCAAGTGAGTTAATTTTAGTCAAACTTTCTATAACTAACCAATTTGGGAGGCTAGCAGATTAGATCTTCTCCATATCGGTCTAGGAAGGAGATTAAGAGTTTGATTTTGTTTCTGTGTTGGGTAGTCCGTCAACTCTTTAAAGATACATTCTGGATTTGTCCGATTAAGTCTACTGCTCATTCCATGCGTGCTATATTGTTGCGGATTACTTCAGCTGAGTTTGATACGTGTGTTCATTACTAATAATTTTCTGAAATAAGTATAAATATGAACCTGTATCCATGTGTTAAACAGTATTTGTACATTGGAATACCTGTGTCAAGTCAAGTGTTTTTCAAAACGGGATTTTTATTACCCCATACATGTGTATGTGGGTACATATTACTGTCACATCTGTCTGGGTGTCTTGCCTCTGCTGCATTATCTCTTAAACACCTTTGCAAGATCTTCATAAGATTTAGCAGTGGTGTTCATACAAAGTTGACGACAGACTTTTGGATTGGATGGATGTGACTTCTACTGTGCCACCCATTGACCAATCACTAGTTTTTTTACATTTGGCTCTGTATGCACCAAGTCAATCGCTCGATCTGTATGAAAATAAGCATCTATGTTGCTATTAAGAATACAACCAGCGGTGGATCCAGGATTTTTAGTAAGGGGGGGGGCAGGGCACAATATTAGCCAGGGTTTTGCCCGTCAGACATTTGCACCCTGAACTGCCAAATGTAATCTGGGAGAGCTTTAGGGAATACCACGACCCCCTTGGCCCCCTCCTAATCTGCCACTGACAACACTACTCTTTAGTGTGTGTGCTGCACCCTTATTTTCGTTACGCACCCGTGCTGTGGAATGAGTATCCCGACTGCCTGGTCAGCCAGTCGGGATACGGCCTTGTCGTTATCCGTTTGACAGTGGCAAACCAATGTTTACATAGTCCAGCTTTTTTATTGTCTGCTTTCATCTGATTCTCATGTAATCCAGCAATTATGTTGTAAACAGCTCGCCTGCCGCTAACGGATATTTAAAAACACTATTTGCAAACGACTTTCAACAAATGTTGTGAAGCAGATGTGTTTGTATGAAAAAACATCGAATGGAGAAAAACGGTCGACTTTCAGAGAAATTAGACTTAACTTTCACCTTTTGATTCCTTTGTGTGACTGTAAGCTCTGACCAGCTTACCACAGTATTGTGTACCAACACAAACGGCGTGTTTGACAAGTTTAATCGAGCACAATTCTAGATTAGATCGTGATAGTGGAAATTTCTTGATATTTACACCCCGGGAGAATGGTAGTTAATGTTGGTGTTCTGTTCCTGGTATTGGCCTCTATATCTTACAAATCGTTTGAAGGAATGTCATGAAATTTGAGGGATATGATCCTCTTAACAAGAGCGTAGCTGATGTTGATTTTCAGGCAGATTTTCTTAGCGCTAATAAACTCCTTAGTGAGTGTTTTATTTTTTGTACCTGTCTCAGTATGTATCAAGTTGAGTGAAGGATCGTCAGGAAATTTCCTATTGAGAAGAGTGGGACTAAAGTTGATTTTCAGACAGGTCTGACTATGGCTATACCCCCTGTCGCAGTGTCTTCCGAGTCCGTTTGAAGATGGTTGTGACATTTAACTGTTTGTTGCTATTGAGGAAAACATGACTAAGTTTTGGACGACTACAAAAACTGCCATACCCCTAGTAGCAGTTTTATTTTGCGCTTAATTCAGTATCAACCATTGGATTGTTGGTAGGGGTGTCTGACTACTCAGCTGTGCTGCACCCTTGTGGCAATTAAAATTTGCCGCGTCTGCTAACAAAAACTTGGACTGACGTTGATTTTTGGATGGTTTGGACTTCCCCTTCCCCCTGACGTTTTATTTTTTGCATTAGCCTCATAATCAATTTAATAAATGATGTCTGTGACATTTGGCAGATAATCATATTTATCCAGTTCAGAGCAGCACATGCACATTTGTGAACAATCAAAATTTGTGCTGAGCCCCCTATTTACAATTTTATACATGTCAAACCCAATAAGAATTATGACAAATAAGTTTCTATTAAGGTGAGCATGACTGTCATTGATTATTGGATGTATCCGAATGCTGCAGTGCCCCCTAGTGGTTACTCCAGTTTTTTGCAATATTTTCAATATCTGTCAGAATTGTATTCTTCAATTTTCTGATAACTAGCACTGCCCTTCATATATTCCTAATAGTTTTGTGATACATCTTTACCACTTGTGATGCCCACAGTGGGCTCATATCAACGTTGTGCATTACATACTTTTGTATATAATAGTCTGGATAATCAGCGCCAGAACAGTATTTACATCAGAATTTATTGTCTCAACATATTTTTTTCAGTACATTATGACTCATTTACTCAGCTTATTAGACAAGATATATTAGATTTCACATTGCAAAGTTGGACAAACGTCAATAACCATCAAAAGACTTTTCTGCTAAAACATCTCTTCCTGCCAGTTGTTTGACTAATAAGATTTTTAATTGTTATTAGATAAACCCACGTCATTAATTTTTCTTCAGCATTTCCAATTCACAATGTCTGAGATTTGTTTGGCAGTTACCCTGTAAAGCTTATGAGGTTGTTGGCATGGCATTAAACCATCCTCTTATATTGCTTCACTTAAGTGCCAGATTAGGGTTTCTCGGAGGCTTAAGTTTCAGGAAGAGAAGTCAAGCCTTGGTATTTTGAACTTCCCCGCCTGCCACACGGCCACTGTCACAACCTCTCTCCCAGTTGTTTCATACCCGCCCCAGTCGTCACAATTTTTACCTACTAGGTTAAGTTGGGTAAATTTTCAACTTTCTTCCAAGCACAGCATGAAAGCCTCGGTGGGATGTGGATCTTGTGTTTTATTTAGGCCCTTGAACTGTATCTTTGACTTAACTCGGTGGTCTGGTACTGTCAGTAAAGGAGGGCAATTTTCTGGCACTGAGGCTTGGTGAAATTTATGAACTTTGGTTACAAATTTTTAAAGATGAAATCTTCCATGAAGTATACACCTTGTTCATGCAATCGCCATTTTAAAAGTGCGCCTCTTTTTTAGGTTTTACAAACAATGCACTCTGCAGTTAATCACAGCGCAAAGCGTGATTTTTCACATGCCTCGTTATATACCGTAATCGTTCGGGTTAACGCCCATGCTCAGTTAACCGCCCACCCCCTACTTTAGGTGAATTTCGATTTAACCGCCCACTGCTCGGTTAACCGCCCCCCTGCTATTTTTGAAGATTTCCAATTAACCGCCCACTGCTCGGTTAACCGCCCATCCCCTACTTTTGCCGATTGGTGATTACCGCCCTGTGCTAATAGGAAACGC
>NMRA01000204.1:209811-252887 GCA_002633005.1 Phoronis australis
CCCCCCCCGATTTCTTGAAAGTTCACGTTTAAGCGCCCATGTCTGGTTAACCGCCCACCCCCGATTTTTTTGGGTTCGCCAATTTAACCGCCCAGGGCGTTAACCCGAACGATTACGGTAGATGCCTTAAATAGAAAACCTAAAAAGAGGCTCACTACTAAAATGGCAACTGCATGATTGAGGTGTATGCATCACAAAATACCAAATGATTTACGAACAGTTGACTACAGGTGCGGGGAATTACATGGAATTTCCGTTAGTAAGCTCCAGGTCACTCATTCATAAAATTTCATGAGTGATGTTTCCATTAAGCTTATGCAAAAACACAATTGTGAATACTTTTTGGAAAAGAGGCTGATTAATGGAAACTGCAAAACACTGTACGATTTTTGTTTCAAGAACATACTCATGTCTGATGTGACAAAAACTAAGATGTGGTTTGTTGATGAGTTACATAAAGAAAACATACAACCTAATGACACTGTTTATTCTACAGTTATTAAAATGCTTTTGTCTGCTTTTGATGGGAAACCATAACGACTGGTAGTTTAGTCAAATCGTCTTGGACAAAACAAGACAAAGAACAAATCATTTTCAGTACTTCTTGCTTTATTTGGTAGCGAAATCATTCAAACCGATGCAAGCAGAATATTGCGGAAAGTTTAACTGCAGCAACTTTTGACCCATCCAACATAAAACTTATTGTTGAATACACAACATAACTGGTGAGAAACAATTACTTAGGTCTCGAAGAAGGTCGAAAACAAGATCTGGCAATTTGCCTGCTGTGTGGGATTTTGTATGAAACCAGAAGGTCTATTCCGAAACAGCTAGGCGATGGGTGATTCACAAACACCCGCGTACAAGCTCTCGTCTATTTAATGTAGCTCTAGACCAGTTAAAAAGTGAAATCACTCTAGCTGACATGGCAAACATTTTGAATGTGCCAGTGGCTCAAAAACCAGGTCGCTAAAGATTTTCTTGATGATTTGTTCAGCAGTGAAGCACACCTCGCTATTTTGGGCGTGTCAATGGCAAGAACAGATTGTTACAGGGCAAAGAAGCCCTGAACAAGTTGCTGTCGTCAGTTGTTGTCACTTGACCACCATCTACCTGATTTGTGCCATCAGTGATTATTGTGTGGTGGTGATTGACGACTTTGGTCACCATTTTCAATTTAATCTGCTTGTGATGTGAGTCACTTGAAATAAGTACTATAGTGGCTGTATGCTAGAAATTTGTATTCTGTTTTTTATGTACCCTTATATTTAAATGTGGGTGCATGTTGCTATCGTCTCTGTCTGGACGTCAGGCGTCCGTGGCTGTATCTCCTAAGCCCCTTGTAGGATCATATTTAATGAGATTTGACAGATGTGTTCCTAGTGAAGCTGATGACAGACGTCTACAAGTTTCGGACAGATTCAACTACTACTCTGTGCACTATTTTTTATGTTTGCCTTTGTATCTTTGGATTTCCTTGATGAATTGTATGAAATTTAGCAAATAAATTTCTTTTGAAGAGATGACGCCTTCTTGTTTTCGGATGGATTTTATGTATTCTGCGCCACCTGGTGGCAATTTGAACTATTTTGTAGTACATTTTTGACGTGGGTCTTCCTGTCCGCCCAAGCATTCAAAGAATCACTATGAAAATTGGCAGATGTTTTCCTGGTGAGAAGACTGCAGCTGACACTGATTTTTGAACAGGTTTGCCCACTGTGACGATCCCTAGTGCCATTTTTTTCTATATTTCTGTCCTCACTGCCACCCTAGAATCTTACTTTTTAGCCACAAGCGAAAACCGCAATCCAACCATGACTGACAGAGGGCACATACCCACTGCCAACAGTTGCCAACCAGCCAGTCAGTTCCTATGGAAATGATAACAGATGATGACGAGTTTCAGAGCAATCCAATTACAGGTGTGCTCCCTTGTGGTAGTTAGTTTTTACATTTGTCTCAAGTCTTGTTGTCTTTGGAGTTCATTGATGGATTTTTCTGAATGTGGTTTCTATTACGGCGACAACTATGCATTTCCATTTACGGACATATTCTGTATATTTTGCGCCACCAAGTGGCCAGTTTGTCTTATCTGCCAAACTGCTCAAAGGATCATTATGAATCGTAGCAGTTGTGTTCCAGATGAGAAGGCTTGGCATGGATTTTTCGACAGATGTAATAACTCTGGCGTCCCCTTGTGGTGCTTTTGTGTTTTTTGCGACCATAGCTGCTCCAGATTCCTTTGCTTGACGTCCATGAACTTTTTGGAGGTGTTTTCCTGTAGATGCCCATGACTTTTTGGACAGCCCTGACTATGGGTATGCCCCATCAGCAGAAATTTTATTTTTTACCTTCGCCGCTATATCCTCTATATCTTCTGCCTCGATGTCTATTATGAAATTCAGTTAGTTTCTATTACAAAGATGGCAGCATCGTTCCAGTTTCTGATGGATTCGATGTATTCTGCGCCACCCTGTGGCCATGCCAATTATTTTTGAGTCTGCCTTTTTGCCGTCTGCTTCTGTATCCACCAAACCGCTCTGAGAACCGCAACGAAAATTGGCAGATGTGTTCCTTCTGGCATGAGCACGGCTGGGGTGGATTTTCAGATGTAACTTTGGTGCTCTCTAGTGACATAATTTCTTGCGTCTGACTATATCTACTAAGAACCCTTTGACAGGTCACAATTTTTCTTGTTAACTTTACGTCTGATGGATAGATTTGTCTTACACCGCTGTGCCTTTGAATTGTATTTTTTGCATCTGGTTTTTTTTTTTCATCTGCCTTTGTATTCAGATTTCTTTGGTGGCTTTTCATGAAATTTGACAAACAATTTTGTAGTCAATCTTTTCCTAATTTCAGGCAGGTTTGATGTATTCTGTGCCATTTAATGGCCATTTTTATGATACTAAAAAGCACCATTAGAAGCACATCATTTTCTTTGCAGCCGTGGACGCATTTCAACCTCCGCGTTACTCTTGTTTGCAGTTGTTGTGATGTTACCTTCTAGTAAAAGGCAGTGTTATCCGTTGCAGAGCTCATTATATTAATAGAAGTCCATTGGTATCGTTAATGGGTTGTCCCTATTTTGAGACATTCTGTAGTTGAAAATATTCTCTCAATACTCTTATTTTGTCTTGCCTAATTTGTAGAAAACAGTTATACAGCATTGGAAAGTTTAACTTCGTCTCGCCTCCACAGCTAAAACCGGCATTATCCACTTTTACAAAAGTTTTGTGATTGCTGAATTTGTAAAATTTCCGGTGAACATTTTTGTGTACTTGAAACTGATTAATAACATTATACCCCTCCCAGGTGACATAATTTTGCACAAAGCCTATTTAATCACAATTATTGCAGCGATTATCTCCTGATTATTCCTCTTGTCAATGCGTATCCTAGGGGTTTAATTACGCTTTGCCAATGGTAGTATTGCGATTCCTGAAAGATATCTTATGAGCTTCCAAAATGCATTAATAAAAAATTAGGTCCTCGGCTTAGGTCAAGTAACTACAGGTAATAAATTATTAAAGCAAATATTCATTTAATCTGTAGAAGTTCCCTTCAACTTGATACAAAAACGTCACTTATTCTGCCAAGTCGTGATACAATTTCATGGATGTATGACAAATATCACTTATGCAAATGAAGCTATTTGCACAAGTCGTCTGCTTCACTGATGCCGTGCACACAATACATTCAGGAAACAAGAAGCACGCTGTTATGAATATAAATACATATTAATTATATACAGTTGATGAGACACGTTCCACCATATGCAAAAAACGATCCATTTCCCAAGTTCATATTTTCTCACTTTGCCCCTATCGTTAACGTGCAATGCTAAATTGTTTTGTGACCAGACCGTTGCGCGTTTCTCACACCAAACATTTAACACCTCTGATTTTGTTTGACAAAGAAAGCTAAACTGTGAATGGTCAGTGATTGCACAGAAGCACAAGCTTATCGTTAAAATCATTTTCAACCTGGAAACGCATCTTTGAACATTGCTGTGCTGAGAAGATTGGAGCCATGTCAAACAGAAGCCAGTCATGTAAGTACAGATTTTTCATTTTAGTACTTAGGTGCATTATTGCTGTCATATCTATGGGCATTCACGCATCCATTGTCCAAGAGTCTCGTGTCTGCTACTGTATCTCCTCTGTAAAAACCCTTTCAGGATTTTCATGAAATTTGGCAGATGAGATTTGGTATGGAGCAAAAGACAGACTTTTAGATGGATACGACTTTCTGTTGTGTTCCCTAGCAGCAATTTTAGTGTTTTGCATTTGCCATTGTATCCACCAACTTTGAGGATTTTTACAAATATAACCAAATAAGTTTCTATTGAAAGAACGACGACGCCTCAATTTTGGACAAGTTCGACTCTGTTATTCTGGGCTCCCTTAAGTGGCCATTTTCAAATTTGTTTTTGGTCTGCATCTCAATGCATTGTCTTTGATGGATCTTCATAAAAATTGGCCTAGGTGTTCCTAATGAGGATGCACACTAGGTGTATATCAATGTCGATCTTTTTTCTATTTGTAGCTCGTCCAGGGCCTGGAACTTTTCTCTTTTAAGAGGATTTCCTCTTTTTTGATTTCCAGTTTCCTCTTTTTCGTCTCCTTTTGCATCATTGTTTTGACTTTGTTCATACAAAAACCAATATTTTAATATTTTTTAGTTGCAATTAAATTTTATAACAGAGAAAACGTCAGTATCACATGAGCCTGATAATTTGTAAAACGATGTGTCACCTGGAAAATTTTCCTCCTTTTTGTCATTGGTCATTCCAAGCCCTGTTCATGTTGTCATACTTTATAACATTTTGTAGTAGACTGCAATGATTCAATCCGAGGGCAAAACTTCTGTTTAGAATAAAATAATTCCTTAGGTACCTTCCGTATTCAAAGATCTTCTAATGGTGTGTCTATTTAGATCATTAGGGTTACATTGTACTCGAGCCAAGCCAAGCCAAACCAGCAATTGGCTTGAATGATTCGAAGTACCTTGTAACTAGTTGGTAGTTGGGAAATGAATTGTGTACCAAGAGTTAAATTGAATTTGTCCATTTCAAAAGCTTGCTACGTTTATTTCTGCAGATGCTGGAAGCTATACAAAATGTTATTTGGTGACGATTAAACCAAGTTGACAGTAAAATAAAATTTTCTTAAACTTACTTTAAATTTGTTCAAAATTTCAGCAGAGTTAATTCTCAACCATATTATGCTCTAGTAAACCGAAGACATTTTACTTGTGTAGTACTCTTTATTAGTTTATGTAGCGATGCTTTTAATTACTTCCTCATAACGTTAACAATTTTCTTACTTTGACGAGTGACAGCAGCAGGAATTAAAAGACTGAAGTTTTCATTGATTCAAGATAGGTATAATTATCTCCTGATTATAACATGAATGCTAGTTATCATGCTCGTGCGATCAATACCAAAGACTTTAAGTCAACACGGCGAAGGTGGTGCTCTTGAATGTTTCTGACGCGCTGCAGCTGTTACCTGGCTTCAAGACTCATTTGTGGGACTCGGAAACGGAAACTTGTTGACGCGGGTTCTTCACTGCTGTTCTTTATCCACTGCCATGACAGATACGAATAACAGAATATTTTGGGTTAGTGAGTTGGACAGGTACTGTAACAAAAGAGAGTTGCAGGTTTAAGTGTTTAATACTTGACTCTGGGCTTTTGCAATTTACAGAGTTATGTCCCATGACCATTAGCACAATAGGAACTAACCGGAGACTGATAGACGTGATTAGAGTAGGTTTACACATTAGCTTTTTAATTAAAATCCAATCCAGTTGAGTTTTGACTTTCCTTGCTGTACCTGGTAAACATATTTATTTATCTAGAATTTTAACCTATTTTGTCTTAATTGTTTTATGTTAAGTGCGGTTGAATACTTCAATTAGCTTTTTACAATTAATGCATTGTTGATATTCTAATTATTTGTCACAGAATGTATGATGTCTATTTTACAGTCTTTAATAGAATTAATGACGGTGAGATCAGTAGCCTTAATAACAACCAGTTTTTGATTTCTTTCCTATTAAAGACCGCATTTAAGACAATAAAATAGTTATTTTTACAACCAGTGTTCTTTTATTGATTGGTTTTTATTTTATTATAATAGACAATCTGCTGTGCATGTTTCTGCTTGTTTACCATGTTCTTCATGAATGTTTCCACATTTCCGTCATCCCCATCATGACGGCGTTCTCCCGTTCAGTGACTACCAGAGGTTAAGGCTTGTGCGCCTGTGATAGCATCGATCTCCTTTGTTAACTGCCAAGCACAGTCTTTTGTCTGGTAGCTCATTACATACCACATGTGAATACAATCAAACCCAGAGCGAACTGGTACGTTTGAAAAGAATAAATTGTCGTAAGTTTGGTGGCGGTCGGGCGATTTTCGCGGGTCAAAAGCATTTGAGGAGGAATTCAGGAATTCTATTGGTTTTTGTTCAAATATGTTATAACTTAACTTTTATTTTAACAGTACAGCCCAGTCAGGCTAGATAGGATCTTATTGGAGATTAGAGCAATTATCGAACAAAAGAGAGCTGGCCCTCCAACCATGAATGCCAGAATGAAGTTAATCAGTTGTGTGCAATATTGGCTACAGGGGTCATCTTCCCAACTTGTCCTTGGGCTATAGAATTTAACAAGTTGGGATTAACGGGACAACGCCGTCGTCATGTGACTTGTCACATCATCTCATCATCCCAATCACCACCGTTGTTGCCTTCTGATTCAGTTGACATTGTTGTTTATTCAGACACTGTCACTTCAATCATTCCTGTCTGCCATCCATACAATGGAAGCAATAATGAATCTGCAGGACTGGTATGTCGATCGTCCTCATCACATTTTTCATCATGGTAGTCTTGATTATCTTCGTCCTCCCATCACCACCACCACCATTAAACCACCAATCACACCACCACCTGAACCACATTCACGAACAACCATCCACTATCAACCACCACCTTGATAACAACCACCACCACCACCACTATTCTTGAGGTTCAACTTCATCAAGTTTACCATCTGAGCTATTTTTTGTTATTGCACCTCACAAGATACTTTTTAACCGATAGATCTTCGTACGAGCTGTTTTCAGATCAAACTGAAGACGTGAAGCAACTTATAAATGCTCTAAGGCTCTTTACATTTCATTGGTCAAGTAAAATCTTGACATTTGGGCAAATATTTGATTTACAGTATCTCATTATTTTGGAAATGTTACACCATAGTTTGTTTTGCTTTGTTTCCTTAGTAACAGGTGTCCATAGGTTAGTCACCAACAGTTTGCTCGCAACTGATTATGCGCATAAAATTAGTAACATATCATGACTGGATTGCATAAAACCTTGAATCAGTCTGATTATTGCATGACGTCAAATGCGTTATTCAACAATGGCAATGTGGTGCGTGATAATGCGACGTCATTGTTGCTATCCTGTACGCCACTGGGCCCAGGTAAATAGTATATTCTGTAGAACAACTTCCTGGCACCAACTGCAAGAGCGGTATCCAGGTGATGTAAACTAATGATATTAAATGACAAATCTGTGAAGCGGACAGCTAAACAGTTCAAAATGCATAGTTAAGACATCTTTAATGTATGTGTTAACATTAGGGATTAGGCCAATAACAGCATAGCTCATTTTTCTGGTCTGATTTTTGAAAATCTTAGTGGTGTGGTATTTTTTCGTTGTTCATTTTTTCAAAAAGAAAACCGACCTGATACAAGCAAAAATGGTTCATGATTTTTCCTTGTTGCTTGGCAAAGTATTGGCTTGTCCTTGCTTGTGTACCTTAGTGCATCTTTTCAAAAAACAAGACCAGTGTTTTTGTTTTTTTAGTTGGTAAGTGCTGGTCTCGGAATGACCTGAACCATCAGCTGTTCCGCCATATTGTGTTGATTCTAATTTCAAGAATCTTACTGTAGTCACATAAGCCACACTGATAATGATACCAGTATTGGTAAGTAACTTCATCAGCATTTTATGTGCATGTCATTGTCAGCTTCTTACTAGCCATCCAATAGAAAAATTACCATTACCTTTGGAAATTTTTTATGGCTGTTGACCGACTGTCTTCTTCCTGAGTAGTGATTACCACTTTAAGGAGAAGTTCTTGAAAATAGTACGTTGTAAATAGGGCTGGGGCATAAGAAAATGGCTGCTAATCAACAGCCATTGAAAATATTTAGAGGCAATTCTCATATTTCTATTAGATGGCTATTTAGCAACTGACTATAAATTGATGTCAGTGGTTTTGACAAAGGGCTTAGTAAGTTTTTTCAGTTGACAAAATAAAATTCACCAAGTATGTGAAGTTTTCTTGCATGCTTGGATGCACTTTATTTGTGATTGACATGAAATGTGTACACAATCTAACTTATCCAAAGGTTGGCTCTCGTGGTCGAATGCGGACACAAGATGGCACTGACTGGCAGCTATTTTTCAAATTTTCACTTGTCATAGCTGGATAGCCCCCAATACCTTTTGTGTGGTTTTTCATAGAATTTGGTATCAGATAGCACTTGTCAAGCACTGCTATCTGATTGCATTGGTATGTTGTTAAACCTTAATAGTCTCGAATTTTCTGAGATTTTCTGACAACTGTTTTTTGCCTCATTCTTTGCTGCATGGTTGCTAGCTTATCAGCAGCTGTTCATACCTATATGTTTCTTAAATCAGTTTTGTCGTCATTTCTGATCGGCGTCTATTTTCATTGTCGTTGTCTTCATCATTTCCAGTTATTTATGACATTACCAAACGTTTAAGAATTGGGGCAATCCTCTTTGGTTACAGTCCGTGTCCAGTTGACCTGAATTTTACAGGCAGCATTTCCTATCAATAATGAAGACCTATTGGTTGAAATTACGCCGTATGGCACTGTAATGGACTCTTTTTATTTGCTTATTGAGCTGTAGCTTAGGTGTCCTTTCACCGATCAGCAACTCAATTTTTCCAAGTGTCACTCTCTAGCGCTTTCATTATCCAAGCGTTTTGTTGAACTCTGAATTCTGTTTTTTAAGTGGTATAAACTGATAGTATGATATGTAGTGTTCAGCTCTTGGTAAGGGGTAAATTTCTGATTGCTAAGTTATGCTGCTCTAATGCCCTTTGAACGGGATGTGTATGTACCTTTTTTGAAGGGAATTTTGGTTAATATGACATAGTTTTATATATCTTTATTTATGATACTGTAAAATGTATTCGGAACCATTTAAGTTGATTTATAAGAATAAAAATGATAAAGCACCCATTACTCTGATGCTGTTAATCCATGCAAATACTGTGTGGCTGGGTAAATTGCTGTTGTGTTACTTTTTATCATTTCTGGCATAATTTCTCAATTTAAATGGCTAATTATGTACCGAGTCGAGGGCAGAAAACCAAGAGCAGGTGTTTATGCCATTAAACACAGCTAAATTATGTCACCCTTATGGTTCAAAGAATTTTTATTTTATTTACTTCATATATACATATTTTTATGCGGGTGCATATTGCCATCATCTCTGGGCATCAGGTTGCCCAACGTCCACAGCTGTTTTTCTTTAACCCCTTGCAGGACCGTATTGAAGTTTGGCAGGTGTGTTCCTACATCGCTGGTGACAGATGACGATGAGTTTTGGACCGACCCAATTACAGCTGTGGCAATCATATTTTTTACGTTTGCCTTTTGTATCTTCAGATTTCCTTGACGTATTTTCATGAAATTCAGCAAATAGGGGACAATGGTGCCATTCCATTTAAGGAAAGATTTGACAAATTTTACGCCACCTTGTGGACATTGAGTTGTTATTTGCATCTGTTTCCTGGCGTCCCCCTCTCTATCTGCCATACCGATCAAAGGATCATTATAAAAGTTTACAGATGTGTTGCTGATGAAAAGGTCACAACACACATCAACATTCGGGTGTGTCTGACTACTGTGTTGCCCCCTAGTGACTATTTTGTTTTTTTTGCTCTGCGACCGAATCTCCTTAAATCTTTGAAGGGGCTTTGTGAAATTTGAAAGATGTATTCCTATGGAGCGGTCGACAACTGGTAACGAGTGTTGAATTGATCCAGATACCACCGTGACTCCTAAGTGGCAAATTTTTTTTTTCTACCTTTGCCTCTTCGAATTTCAGTAATGTAGTTTCACGAAATTCGGCAAATAGGTTTTTATTAAGGAGACGACAACGCCTTTTTGGACAGATTTGATTTTTCTGCACCTCTGGTGGCTATTTTTGTTATTTTTATGTCCGTTTTCTGGTGTCCACATCACTATCTGCCATTCCGCTTAAAGGATTATGAAAATTTCTGGCTGATGGTGAGTTTTGGATGTTTTTTACTATTCTGGCACCTCTTTTTGCATCTATGGATGTATCTCCTTAACCTTTGGATACAAATATGCAAGATTAAAAAATAAAAATTGCTCTTACACTTTTCTGAATTATCATTTTGTCTTTGTTTCATGTTTTTTTCCATCAAAATCATATTAATCTTAGTTTTTGATAGACCTTCATGCAAAAGTGTAATTTATTAAAAATAAGTCCCAAAAGCGTTTTGGAGAACAATAAGTATCTGAAAGTTTCATATGAATCGGACCAGCCATTTCATGGAATATGATGTTCCAAAATTTGGCCATACTTGGACGTTTTTCTAGGGTCCTACATAATCTTATTAGGTTGATGTGCTAAAAGCATCTAACCTTGCCTTTGTTCAAACAGTTTATACAGTTGTGAAATCCTGTTCAAGTGAAGATGTTTATTTGAATTATCCTAACAACATCAACCTTATTTGTGATAGATTCTGTGGTATTATTTTTTAACAACAGTGTTGTGGTCGGCTTTAAGGTTGTGGTTCGTTTAGCGAACTCATGATAAACGTCAGAAAAAGGTGAAAATTATCCGGTTTTAAGAGAAGAAAATGTTTCCTGTTGAAAGTTTTACCACAGTTCTAGGCATCAGTTTGTACTTTTAAATGGTTTCTATTGTTATTGATTTTTATTTTTGAGTGATAGAACACATGATTTTGGCTAGACTTTTCTAGACAGTTTATGAACTTTACTCTGGAATGCTTTTGGTCATGTGGCCATGATTTTTTGGTAAAAGGTCTATTGATAGAAAAAAATGACTTCCGACTAGCATTATTCAATTTTTTAATTAAAACTAAAATGAAAATAGTCACAAACCATATCTGGGATTTTTCTTAAATTGAGCCAATTTTTAAGCTAAAAATATACCCAGTGTTCACAGCACTTTTCTAAAAATGATGTGACTCTTAATGCTAATTTAAATAATAATGGAAAACGATATGTGATACAGTTTACACATTTGGAGACTGTGCTGTCAGATAACTCAGACATTGCTACAGTCTGTGATCCTTGGGATATCACATTCCAAAGTTTGACGGCTTGCTCAAACAGCAATGGCTAAAAAAACGTGTTTGAGTTTTGCGTGTCAACAGTCAAACAGTCACAGATGGTCTTGACAGTGACTGCAACTTAATACCATTTTCCTTCTGTTGCTAACTAAAACTTGAAGTGTGTCCATTGAGGGTCACATGATTCGCTAAGGTTAACCTCTGGATATCTTGGAGATACCATCCATGCAACTTAATAGAATGTGTTGTAGATGACCCTGCAAAAAGCCAACTTCTCAGTGCTGCATTCACCTCTTTGTTGATCACCGCCATTTTAATTTGTGCAAAGGTTGCTGGGAAATTTTTGGTTTTGGAAGGAAATTTCCCTATAACACAGAACCATGCTGAGTACCAAGGCTATCTTGCAGTCTGCCTCAGCACAGGTCCACTTCCTGCCCACAAAATCCTTCCCATCTATTTGTCCTGCCTCTCAAATGAAAGCAGTAGTTGTTTACTCTGCAGATAAGATTTAGAGAGATAACAGAAAAAAATCGTAATCAATAAGAATAAAGCTAAGTAATGACGACAAAAGTAGTGGAAGTAATCTGTAACTTGTCAAAAATGTGCCCATGAATGTCAACTGTGTGTACGATTGTAGCCTATACAAGGTGGTGTTTCATTTTGGGAATAGGCTATCTAATTTACATTTCCCCCAAGAAAATTACAAAACAAGACAAAACTTTGTTTTGATTGGTCATTTCAAAGCATTTCTCGAAAGCTTGAAAGTGCACCGAAAAGATTGATTAAATTTGATTTTGAAAAGCAGCAGTCAGTTAGTTCTTCTGTTGTATTTCTCAAATGCTGTTTATGTTTCATTTTAAAATGAATCTTTAGAGTATCAGTCATTGAATTTAGTAAGAAATAGGGACATTTGAAAAATTCTGTCATTCCAAAATTTGTTGTAAACATTTTGACAATTCAATTGCCCTTTTCTGCAAGATAAAATACCTATTCTATTTGCCAGACATTCAACTGTCAGAAATAGCAAATTTCAACCTGTCTCAAGTCAACTAAAAGTGTGAAAATGGTACAAAAAATCAATGTACTGAGGAGTCATTGCTTTTTATAGGCTTTTCGAACAATCTTTCAGACTATCAACACTCCCAATTATTCAGAAATTTCATAATTCAGTATCGGCCCTATGGGCCAATGGCACTTCAGACCTTTAGCCTAATTCAGGCTATCGAGCTGACCCCGAATTATTTGTTATTCCAGCGCAGTGAACTTCAAAATATTACCCATACTGCTTTGAATGACCGGTGGCACCTTGAGTGATTTATGAACTGTTGTTGACTATAACATGTAATCATAGATTACAGACAACAGATTCGAAACTCCGTCATTTTCTTGCATAATGTCCTAGAGGAGGTGCCATTCTCTAAACAGCAAACTCAGCTTTCGGTTAGTGTATTGTGAGGGGAACATGTGCTTGTATCTATTTTGCTGTCCAGGACAACGAACAGAAAAATAATTTTGGTATTGAAACGCTGTTCAATTTCTTTCAATACTAGAACTCTTGGTATCATGAGTACTTTTGACAACAGCTGACCATGATTAGCAGACAACGTACATGCCAGAAGTAATACGTGCTATGTCTGCCAGGTGTCGCTAGTGAATAGTGACGTACGGCCTATGCATAAGATCACAGATTTTGTCCATTGAAAATATATGGAGTCAACGGTGGTCCATGCACTATAGTCTATGTTGTAATGAAGGAACACAATGCTACTGAAGATTGATTGTGTCACTCAGCCATTGGTGTTTATGCAATAGTAGTTAAAGCAGGACCTGAAGATGCAAGCCTTTTGCTATTAGCTGTTGACACCACTTTCTATTCTTATATGAATTAGACAAAGTACATTTAGACATGGGAACACTAACAGTGGGAGGCTTCATATTTGAACAGAGTGCTTCCACATATAGATTACTGTGGCATTTGCCATTCAGCGAAAGCAAGCATAGCTTTTCAATCAGAACGACTACAATAGTCAAGCAGCTTTAGCCATAACAGGAGCAGACAATGGATCTAACACAATCAAGGTTCTAAATAGTCTGATTCAGTTGTCACTAAGTCAAAGGTCCCTTGCTGCGCAGTGAGGGGAACTGTTGAATACCATTAAGATCCAAGGTTTTTCAAGACTGAGTGTCTATAATTGTCAGGGACTGACATTGTAGGCATTTCATTTCAGTCATGTGAATTCTCAGCAAATCGTAGTAACTGCTCTTTCCGATAATCAGAAACACGTATTCCTCGTTCTTGCAAATATTTCATGGGATCTGGGACTTTTAAAGCGCAAAAATCGGGTGCAGTTTCACCAGAGTAGAAAGCGGTGTGACTACCAGGCTGCCATCTTGAATTTCTGTCCACCAAATCTGAGTCGCGTTCAAGCGAGACCCTTTCGTGGCCTCAGTACACTAATGGAAGCGCCAATATGAAAGTTTGTCACCACAGCTATCACTTTTCTGAGCAATCCTCTGATCAGGTTCAATGAGGTCAAAGGTCACTCTCAGTGCAAACATAAAGTTTGAGCTAGACACCAAAGCTTGAGACATATGATCTGTACTTGTAAGCGTTTCGCAATGTAAAACTTTGGAGTTATTTTGTCCACTCATTGGGTTCATGAAGTGTATGTTAATTTGGAGTTAACTTTTTCAGTGAATTTGTGTTGCCCAATCTCAGCTGGTAAGGGTGTCAACATACGGTAAAGTCGCGTGATTTTCGGACGGCCCGCCATTTTCGGCCAAGAATAAATATTTCCGAAATGAGTTTTTCATAGTCCACGAAATTCGTACAAGGTCCAAAAACTGTTTTTAATGATCTTCGAACTTCGGACAATGTCATAAACGTCGGATTTTTGCCCCGCGACTTTCGGACAAGGAAAATTTTAGAAACGCTAATTTGGGATCGACGCAACTCCCGTGTCACTAAAGCGTTCAACGGATGATTACTACTCTATAAGGCTTGAATCTGAGAATTGGTGTAACGGGCTTTGTAATTTTTACCTTGTCTTGACGATGTCATGACCGTTACTCGATTGTCTTGCGTTTAGCTTGTGTTTGGCGCTTTAGCTATGGAAAGAGTCACCGAGTCCCGCATGACGAAAATTTCTGATGAAAATACAAATGGGAAATACACCGAAGGCTGCAGTTTTTCGTTGTAGCGTAACATGTGCTCTGGTTTAATTAGACCGTGTTGTTCGACTTCGGACTGTGACATTGAACTTGCACGCCTGACATCAACTTGCGTGTTTACGAAACGTTTTTATTTTTAAAACGTCCTGGCCTTTGCAAATGCCCTTGTTAGTGGCTAAAATCTCCGGCGACGTGTCCCGATTTTATTCTTGACGTGATGAGAAATATTTTTTGTTTAGGCCCCCATTCACAATAGGCCACAGCTAAGTCTGTCCGTAGGATATCGCGCGTTCAAAGTAGTGTAGATAGTGAACAGCAGCAGCCGAATGAGACGGAGCCAAAGTAAAGCTGGTTAAAAATCAAACATAGTGCAAGGCCCAGCACTCAGAAAGGGGCGCGGCGCACACGCAATTGTTACAGAGACATTGCATCCCTGTCCTATGTTGTGTAAGCGCCGGTGTGCTATAACACATATCAAAAACTAATGTACATCCACGTAACCACGTTTCATTACCCTTACAAATTGTCTGTTGCTCTCTGATAAGCATCGCAGATGCAAGAATCTCGTACTGTTGTAATGCTCCAGAAAGGGTCAACTGGTTGATGGCTCATTAAATTTCCAAAATATTATTTTTCGGTTTTAAAGAGACGTTTTCCAACTTTAGAACTCAGGCAAGATACCAACCACTTGCAGGTGTTACCTTCCTAAGCGTTTCACTCATCCAATTACATCTAAGGCCAATGCACCGGAAAGTGTTAAGTTTTCAAAATATTATTTTTCCAACTTTTTCAAAGAGTATGAGTGACAGGATGCACCATCAGTACACGTACTAAGGGTGTTAAAACAATAATTGTATATTGCTTGTCACGCGCACAGTCTGTTTTTGCTATGGTAACGACCTTCTAGTTTCAATTGTGTTGAATCTTATGGGAAATCTCAAATTAAATATGCTGTTAATGTTGGCACACCTCAATTTGCAGATTGAATTTGATGGAAAAATTGTCAGTTACCGTATTCAGCTAAAGTTCTGTTTTCTACTGAACCGTATAGCCACGCTGGTTCTAAAAGCATGACGCCTTTTTCAGCAGTTTTGCTGAATTGACTTCTTTGTGGTAATTAAGACTCGTTAGGTATTTCGTGATTATACCTCGAAGCAGTGAAATTAAAGTAGATTGAAGTAAGCGTCTTTTGTTCTCATGCACTTATTGTATCTGTTGGTAACCAACTAAAACTGCACCAGTCCAATGTCCTTCCTAAATATTTATTTTGTTCTATTTAAAAAAACTGCTGTTTACCCTGTTGAACTATCTCGAAAATGAAAATCAAACTTTTGATGCCTGTACTCTCCTCAAATCTGTCACATAATATTCTTCACTGTAATAGGATTCCATTTCCGTTATTAACTCAATCCACGGGCAATGCATGCACGCGCCATTTTCAAATTCCGTTGCTTTAGGGTTGGCTAACTCAAATAAAGCGTGAAATTTTTCTTGTGTTGTTGATGGTTTCAATTTTCTTTTGGGGACAGAAACAGAAATGTATCGTGATGGTGAGAAATGTTCTGTTGCCAGTTTTATGTAAGTAAACAGCATGATTGGATTTTTGTTTCTTAGCCAGTTTAACTAGTGAGTAAAATGCAGATTTCTCCTTGACACAAATATGGTGTATTAACTAAAAGGTTTACAATGCAGTACACCAAGGGCACATTACTAAAACATAAACTGTGATTATTAAGCATGCATCTTGCCTAGCCTACCATTTACCTGAGTGTATAGATCAGTCATCAGAGTTCACACTCTGTGAATGAAATTACCTGTCACTTGGCCAGTAAATATCCACTTGATTAGTAGCAGGATAAGCCGTGAATAAGATTCCAAGCTATGGACAGTCTGTTAGTATTCCATGGATTTTGTGCAGGATTTGAAAAGTTGAGTATTGGATTTCACAGGATTCAACAAACATCAAACAAAGCAAAATGAAGAGACATGCTTCAATTGTTTCAGAGCTGTCAGAAAATTTATTGATTTTTATCCACAACAAACGGATTTCGCACTAACTGAGCTTATTTTAATTCGCTAGCAGGCATCATTGATGGACGATTTCTTGTCTGTTGACATCAGGTAAGACCCATTGACTCTTCCTCCGTTTTTGGTAGTAATCAAAGGTTTTTATCTGTAAAAACTGTCCTGATGCTTTTGCCTCATATGATGTTTGAAACTGGATATTGCGCTGGCTTTTGACTAACTGGTGTTTAGTGTATTAAAATCAGTGATGTCACACAGACTTGGATAGCATCCCTTGAGTTTTTGTCACTACTGAAATGATTTCTGAATAATTGGAATATTGCGCTATAATGTGTTTATGAATATGAGAACGAACAACTTGAAATACGCAAACAAACCCATGTTAAAGCTACATTTTGCCTTCAAAATCAAATTCGGCCTTTTTCCCCTCATAAATTTTGTCTCGTAGTAGTTCTTAACACGATAAGATTCCATTTCCGTGATTCATTGGTGTTAATGGGCAACCTTCAAATTACAGTATCGGCAATCAGGTGCACGAACACGTCGCCTGTGACTTGATATTGCCTACACAGTTGACAATAATGCTAGAATATAGTGATTTGATTGAGCTTTAGGTGACAATTGTGAGACTTCCCATGGTCTAATCTTTGTTCTTGAATTATTTTTGACATTTTTCATTCTACCTTTACTACAATGTCACGTAGGTTTTTATTGTGTTCGACCATTTTATGGTTCTCTCAAAGAACTGTCATATAGTTCAACTTTGAACTTGATTACTCCTAAATTTCAGCCTCTAAGTCGAGTAACTAAAAATTTCGATTTCAGACTCAAACTGTTACCCTTAATATAGGGGTCATCGAGTAAAACTAGGATTAGACAGTTATCGTATTGTAAGCCATTCTGTATTCAAGCATAAATAATAGACTCTCACTTGTTAATTAAGACAGAAAATGCCAGAATAATTTTGAGTTCGATCTGGAGTAAAAATGTTAGACTGCGGCTCTAGGTTTGAACGTCAGTGAAGTATTACAACTTCAAGAAAAAATTGTGTAACGTAATTTGAAATGACATCATAGCAGTCAGTATTGTGTTTTTAAAATATCCCTTAAATATTGGCTTTTAACTCAATACTCTGTCCAAATCGTATAATAAGATGGTTTAGTGTTTGTAAAATACATATGTAACCTGTGATAATGTTTCGAACTTATTGATCAGGCGTAGGTTCAGTAACACTAGGACTTGGCTACAATCTAGCCAAAGTCACGTGTTTTCATTTAAAATACACGGCAGTATCTCACATAATGTCGCAGTCTTGCTTTTCAGCAAAGTCCTAGCGTTACTGAATGAGAAGCAGGTCAGGGGCATTCCCTACGCATATGTTGTTCCTCTGAATTCCACTGAGAATAGGTGATGAGTGAAAGCTTATGAGACCATTGACTTTTTGAAGGCATTTTTATACACCTACACAGGTATCAGTATAGTTCAGTAGTAGCCCTTCGTTTACACAAACTTCGTTAAAGACACGACTAGACTTTTTGTTAGTGAGCTTGATACTGGTATGTTCGTATTTTCGGAACAGTCTCCTTTCTTCTGGTGTGCAGGTACGAAGTAAAAGACCGTGAGACATAACAAACAAACAAATAAAAACAGTAGCTATATTTCGTGACTTCATGTCACGTCATCATGAAATGAGTGGAATGAACATATACAGAGCGAAATACGCGTGACAGCGGGAAGAGGGGCATACAAGCAGAGAGTGTGAATGTGACACACAGTGGGAAGCCTGCAACCCTATCGAAACAGAGCCAGCCTGCGATACACATAGGTATTATGTAATCACTTGTGACAGTCATCTCCGGAGTTTGCGGCTGTGTCTTCTAAACCCCTTCTAGAATCTTTATGAAATCTGGCAAATTTACTCCTATGAATGCCGGGCAACAATTGTCAACCACATTCGGATGGAGTGGACTACCCCCTATTGGCAATTTTCTTTTTTACATTTGTCGCTGTATCCTTCGACAACAAATTTCCATTTTCTATTATAAGGAGGTGATGACGCCTTCTTATTTTCAGAAGGATTCGATGTATTGTTGTCATTTTTGTAATTCTTTGGTGTCCTCTCTATCCCTCAAATCAGGATTATCATGAAAATTTTCATAGGTGCTGAGAAAATCTAACTGATAACGATGATCTTCATGGAGGTCCCCTCCCTATTACCATTTATGCTTGTGTCTCAAAACCTCCCAAGTTCCTTGATAGATCCTCATGAAATTTGTTATTTGTTCCTATTGAGGAGAGTGCAACTGATTTGGATTTTTGTGAGCATAACTGACTTGCTTTGCTTTCTTTAGGGGCTATTATAAGTTTACTAGTATTGCTCCCTCTAGTGGGAATCTTCCCTCATATCTGTACTGTATGCAATGTAAACTGGTGGCATATCAACTCTCTGAAATAACTCTTATAATTCAATTTAGAATATTTTACTTCTTAGTATCAAAGATGCATTACAACAGTCATTTTTTAATAAAATGAAACGTTTGAATAAGAGTGCCGAGAAATCTGATGTAGTGAGCAAGTTCCACTCGCAGTTTCACGTTTCCAGTTATTTTTATTAATGAAAATTGAAAAAAGGCTCATAATACCTTTCAGAGAAAGTATGTTATACCACACTGACCAAAAACCCTTTCATGAAAGATAAAATTGCCAGCTCCCAGACGGAGTCTAAACTCTCACCTCAGATTGCTATCTTAGTCTAGAATTGCAATTGTCAACACTCCACTATGTTATTGCTGAACACAGAACTTAACTGGCAGGTTGTCCTGTATTGTAAAACATTAGAAGCTTCGGACTCCAATGATTGTCAAAATTGATTTTTTGCCCGTTTTCACTAAAAACTTCTAACATTGTTATGATGGACCATTATAAACTCTGATTTACTGTGTGCCCGCATGGAGTCTGGGGCAGCTATGGTATATTAGCTTAAAATTATAGCTATCAGTTTTGTGGGATTTTTATCCCTTGGTACTTATTGTCCATTCCAATTTGATAATCCACATTGGTGTCGAATGACCCAGGTGGGCTGTCTATACCCCTGAAAATCATCGGAAATGTTGTGAAACACAAACTTAGGATATAAAGCAAATGCAGCTCATTTTTAATCATTGTATATTCAAACACTAAAGTGACAACACGGACACATCAGCAATTATAACATAATGGGTGTTCTGTTTGATATCAAGTTATTAGTAACCAGTTTTAATCCAAAAGCTAATTAAAGACTAGCATTTACAAGTTGAATTGTTCAGCATTGCATATGTTGCAGATGAGATAGTATTAGTGAGTGAAGGAATCATGTATTCTTTAGCTTTTAAAGAGTTTTTCGTGTTTTTTGTGTTTTCAAAATCCAGCGATTGTGTAACAGAACAAGGCATGAATTGTGCTGTTATTGTGGCTCCTTATGGCCATTTAATTCCTGTTACTGCATTTCTTGAACCATTTAGTGCACTGTGTGATAGATGATGAACTTTTATTTGAAGTTTCTCAGCAAAATTTAACATTTATCACTTCATGTGTGACCTCTATGATATTGTATAAATGTCTTGAACTACTCCAGTAAATAAACAAGCCGGTTGCAACAGGCATGACTGTGCTTTAATTTCACTGCTCGTACTCAGCAAGTCTGCTACGCTGTTTGAGGAATTTTTCAAATGTTATTAAGTTTTTGTTAGCTATGACAGTTTTCCCCGTAAGTGTTTCACTTCCAAAGCATTCTTTTCTAATGCTGTGGTATTAAGTGAAACACGGACCGACATGGTGTCCTGGTGTTTCATTTTCCATCCAGCATTTCGGCCAGCATGATTCTGTTGCTTGACCTGTTGTTTACTTAATATGTTTTTGCAGGTTACATTAATCGGTTATCACCTGCATAATATCAACTACAGTTGACACCTTGTCAGACCTAAAAGCTTGGTTAAGTAAGTAAGTAAGTAATTTTTTATTGTAGTGACATGTGATTCAAATGAATTTAAACAATGAATACGTTACAAAGACTAGGAACACCCAGCCCTCCACGGGGCTTATAAGTCACTTTAGATACATGATACAAAAAAGAAAAGACAAGTGTACGCGCATTGCAAGAGGACCAGAAAGAGAAGGCCGAGATAAAAGTGATCATAAATGAATATAATTTTTCCTTACTTCAAAAGTATTTTTGATGAAAACTGAAGTTTTCCTAATAACATCTTTTTGCATGATTGTGATTAATTTACTTTCACAGCTTTCTGCACGGAAACGTGGATATTTAATCTCAACTTGACAATAAAAGGTGTTTCTGGCATCTAAGAATAACGGACACTCAAACAGAAAATGTAGTTCAGTTTCGACCTGACCAGTGTGACAAAGACAGCAAATTCTGTCATCAAAATCTAGAGAACGAAAACGCCCAACCTCAACCAATAGCTGTAGGGTTCCGGTTCTAATTTGAGCAAGAATTGACCTACTAGGCCGAGTTAAGTCTAGATGCACGTAAGGCTCAACTTCAAAGACATTCTTCATCAAAACATAGGTTCTTAACTTTGGTTTCGAACGGCTTTCAAACAACCACCTATCACAGGCTAAATCATGTAAAATATTCTTACAGTGAGACAGATTACCTGAACGTAAGTTATGAAAACAATCCGAAATCCCTAATTCTTCAAAAATGCTCAAGACTTCAGAAGACCAATTATTAGTACAAGTAGTGTAGTCCCACCAAAATATTCGGTATGTTAGTCTATCATCCTCGAAATTAATAATACGATTCCACATTCTCAAAAGCTCAATTTTCCGCCTAACACTGGGGAATTCCCACCCCATGTCACCCATAACAGGATGATTAGGAGCGAATTTGTGAACACCCAAGAAAAATCGCGCGGCTCTATTCTGAATGACATCATAATCCTGTAGACTAGAGCCGCCTCAGACACCTACGCAATAATCTCTAACAGGCACAACACGAGCATTGAATAATGTAGTGAACGTTCTGTACCTCATATTTTTATNACGCGCGGGTCCTTCTCTGACCCCTTTGGGATAGGCATAATAACGGATTTAGCCCATAAACTAGGAACCATAGCGTAACGAAAAACCATTTGGAACAAATAAGTCAAAAGGTCAATAGCGTTATCATTTTTACATACTTCATAACAAATATAAGTAAGACTTAAATGAGTTTCCCACCTCACCACCTTTTTTGTTCTTCTACAGTCACTTCTGTTAGTCCAAGATGTTTTCAAAAATTTTAATGACCAATCCCTTATTCCTAAACGGCAGGAGGCAGAAGGTACTGGCAATTTTGGTTCAGGTCCTTGAAATTCAAGTTCTGAATCAAGTTTGACTAATTAATCAGCTGCCTCATTACGCTGAATGTCACGGCGTCCAGGCCTCCAGGCCACTGTGATACAATTAGGTGTTCCTAAATTATTTACGTGATACATTGCTGAACAATGTGTGACTTCAAAAATTGTTTTTAAGGCTTTAATAGCTGCCTGCAATTGACAGCGTTTTTCCGTTCAGTGACTTTACCAGAGGTAAAGGATTGTGAGGGCGTGATAACATCTAGCTTCTTTGTTAACTGCCAAGCACCGTCAGTCTTTTGTCTGGTATGACAACAGGCAGGCCAATTATCTACCAGGCTTATTACAGACCACATGTGAACAGGACCAAACCCAGAGCGAATTGGTAAATTTGGAAAGAATAGATTGCTTTAACTTCAGTTGTAATTGGGCAATTTTGGCAATTCAAAAATTAAACATGAACACCTCTTGAAGATTTCATAAATGCTATTGGTTTATGTTCAAATATGTTATAACATAACTTTTATTTTAGGAGCCCTGCTGAAGTCAGGGTAGATGGGATCTTATTGGAGATTAGACCAATTATCGAACAAAAGAGAGCTGGCCCTTCAGCCATAAATGCCAGAATACAAAATGAGAGCAACGGGGAAAACGCCGTAATGGACTATCTGACAGGATAGCTGCAGATGTATTTTGAATTCCCTTTTCGAGCATTTATTCTGCAACTATAGAAACTACAAAGGCCTCTGCTTGGGAAACAGATAAAGAGATTTTGCAGTAAGGCGGTATATCAGTCGGGTATTCAATACGAAAACCTGCACCAACCTGTTCATTTATTTTTAACCATCATGATGTGCTTTGATGGCAGCTTACACCAATTTCCTTTTATATTCTATAGCACCATTTCTGTTTAGAATAACACATCCCACAGGAAACTAGAACGCACACTCCTCACATAGATATCGGTAATAGGCGTATCCATTGTTCACTGTGTTTTTCTTATAATAAAGATAATGGTAAGCATTTATTGGTAACCAGCTGATGTGCTCCCAAGGTACAATATCCGTTCGACCCGATTTCTTACATCCAACAAGTATGCAACAAAGTAAAACAATGGTAGTGTTCCATAGGCGATAACCATGCGAGGCGCTTACGCCCGTCGCCTGAATGGCACACGTTAAGCAATAGCTTGCGGCAACTTCCATACGACATCATTTGGCATGGGATTCAGTGAGTTCGCATGCACAGCAATACAAGTGCATTTCTAGCACTGTTAAACATATCAAAGCTGTAAGGTTCACTTGTTTCAGTTGTATCAAAATATTTAAGGCAGTATTAATCAGACAGCACTAAATACTGTTGCCAAAAGAATTATTCTGAAATGTCACTTAAGGTTATGATACGGACCTGATTGACATATCTGTATATTTAGCTAAATATTTAGAAAAGTATAGATTTTAACTTTATGTTAATAAAGGTATGTATTTCTGAAGGAAATCTGTAGACTTTGGTTTTTCTCAGTGACCATTTTCCTTTTAGTAAAATTTAGCTAAAACAAAGGTGTATTGATAGCAAAACAACAGTATCAATAACATGATCAAATTTGATTTGATATGAATGTTCAAGATGAGATCTTAAAAATGCTATTGCAGTTTTCTACAATATTATTTCGTTTTCCTCCGATGTAGATTTGAAGTTTTTTGCGAAGTCGTGACAGCCACTCATACAAAAGCGGAACACTTTAATAGCAATTCCTTGCAGCATTTCAGAGAACATTGTATAAAGGGTCATGGTAACTGACAATCCCAGCTGTTTCTGAAATGTGACATTCTGAAGTTAGCCAAATTTGGACATAGTTTCTAGAGTCCTACATAACCTTGAAGTGGCGATAAACGGTCTTCCAGCACCAAAAAACGGACACCCAAGGTTGTGCCACTGGTATGAAATTATTCCTTTGTCAACTGAAGATGATTTCAGGGCTTTGAAAGAGCTGACAGTTTGCCATTGCTCGAGTCCAAGCTCTACAAGAATGCTTGTCACAGTGTGTCATTTTGTATGTGCTGGGCATGGTCTCAACTGACAAGCTGTTCTTTGCAAAAGCAAAAATCGCATGTCATGTGAGTAGGGAACAAGTTGAAGCTAAGTTCCCATGAGGTAGGAGTTGTAAATTAAAAGTTTGCTTCTTGGTGCTGATACTGAGCCCCAGGTCATATATTTTGAAATTACCGAGCCTGTTTTCAGAAAATGTGCCTGCTTATACATGGATTGAGGACCAATAAGTTACCTTGTAGATAAGCCATAACATGTACATTTTGGAATAAACTGTTTCTCATAAAGCCAGTTATTTTTTGTTTGGCTCTCAATGACACTGCCTGTGTTGAAAACTAAGCAACTGAGATTTTAATTACAACTCTGAAAGTATGCCCTTGAGCCTATGTTGGAAACTTCCCTATTTTGGCCAATGGGAGTTTATTTTGGTGCCAATGTTTGTGGAAATCTGAGTAGAATTTACATAAATTAGATTTAACTAGATCAACAAATTTTATTTGTGTGAATCGAAATCTGACTTTTCTGCAGGGACTGGTGAATGAACTAGAACATTCTTACAATGGAATGTTTTGAGAATTGTCAGTGAAGATCTGTGCCATCCGGAGCACCTCAGTATTAACGTCAGCCTCAAGTTATCCCTCGGAGGTGGTTCATATATATATGCAGATGTGTGAACTTCAATCATTATGGGAAATAATGCTACTTTCACAATGAGTAATGCGAGAGAAGGCGATGGGATTTCCCATGTGTTAAAAGCCCGGATTGGCTCCAAAAATGAGTAGGGGTCTGCTACTTGAATGTCAAAATCCAGACTGATGCAATACCCTTGGCAGATGACAAAATACCAAACCTGAGACAACGCTAAATGATGAAAGGCTCTCCCTGCGACAATACCAAGACTAAAATACCTAACCGAGACCATTACTTTTCGCTGTCAACACCTTTTTAACAGAGTGTTTTTGACAGCAAAAACCATAGAAGTTCGGGTTGACGTCCATGCTCACTTAAGCGCCCATTCCCAACTTTTGGTGGATTTGCGATTTAAGCGCCCACATCTAAACCACCCACTCCCCGAATTTTTTGGTTTGCCAGTGTGACCTCCCTGGGCGCTAATCCAAACGTTTATGGTAGGTCAGTCCAAATACGCAACTGCCATTATATTACACAAAGTACTTGAATGGATACAATGATTTAACTCCGAGTGATCTTCATAGGAGTTGTACGGAAAAGTGTCTGCCTGACATTCTTAGCACTTGTGGTTGGTCCTTGGTTTCTTGCAAATTTATTTCTATGATAACAAATTCTAGGTAAAAATATTGATGCAACTATTTCACTTATTTCACCCACCTGAGACCATACCTGGAAGTATCCCAGATACCTACCCGCGGCAATTTGTCAAGCCAAATTACCCACCTGAGAACATACCTCAGAGTGGACCAAGTACCACAGAGCCCGAGTTGGTGGCACATCCCGCACCCCTGTAACCCCGGGGTGAACAGGCTTTAACAAGGTTAACAGACCATCAAGAGGCAGGCTAAGGTTTTAGAATGACAGTCAAGTATGACCTGAGATCTGTGTGGCATGGTTTTAGCCATCTCTTTCACCAAATCTTTTGCTGTTGTGATTGAAGTTAGGTCATGGACAGGTATGAAACACTTCCAAGGGATAGTTTGAGGCTATAAAAATACCTAGGGACTCACTGTTCTGGATCCCTGTGTGTGACTTGTCTGATCGTTTGATTGTTTCTAGTAGTTGTGAATGATCTGTCATCAAGCTACAGGTGTGGCTGAACTGGTATGTTCAAATCAGGAGCTCATTACCTGCTATTCATCCAGGGCTTGTAGAAAAGCTCAGTGCTTTATGATTTCATTCGAAGTCCAGCTGAGCTCATACCAGCTGCCTGGAGTTGATACATATTTTATAGCATTATAATGACAAAGAGAAGACAGTTTTAATTAATCTTATTAATCAATAAACGTTTGGAAACAGCGTTTGTGCTAACTACTGAACATGCAATCAAATCACTATTTCTGAAATACATTTGTATCATTGATCTACACATTTCTCATGGCTATAGTAGGATGTCATGTAGCTTCACGGTCCCTGCCTTGAACATTCATGTGTGTTCATAAACTGGTTTAGAAAAAAAAAAACGCACTAGCAGTTAAAAGTTGATATATATACCATGTCCTGATGTCAAAAACAACTTTTAAAATTTTAAAATCTGAAAGCCCATATATTTTTTACTTCTTGTAAAGAAAATGGAAATCAAGAAATTCTAGGTTGATGTTAGTTCCTTGCTTTGTTATTGCATAGAGCCAAGGGTTCTTGTGCCTTTGCCTGTCAAAAAGGACGAATATGCATCAGATGAGTTTTTAGGTAATAGTTAGGGATACTAAATGCACTGTAGAATGCAAAAATGGCTGTCATTTGCTTTCTCTGTGTTTGCGTCCAGATGTGGGGGTTCAGGGGGTGAGACATTTTGGGGGTTGGGGTTACCACAGCCTTGAGATGATCTAGCGCAAATGACCAACCAGACAAAAATTAACTTGAACTCGCTGCTGATGTTATCATTCAGTAGATAATCAGAACCATCATAAACACACCATATTTTTTTAAAGTTTTTGCTTTAAAAGTTTGTAAATAACATATTTAAATAGTTTGTGAAAATTGGACAAGAAATGAGATTTTTGCACCCTACAGCAGTAGCAATGTTGTGATATTTTGCTTCTCATTAATTATGATGGGTGTGTAACATACCTCGGCCAATTACCAAACCAGAAGACAGCAGTTATACTTGGAGGTAAGCCAAGTGCCATGGTGCAATTCTTGGCATGTCAGGTTTAATTCAAATTGCAACTGTCTGTCCTATAGAGAAGGAACCGAATCACCATCTGTGTGCTTGTAGAATTTAGTTATAGGGGTACTCTTCTCTCACTACATATCCACGGACCATTATTTTTTTGTCACTTCTACCAGTGCCTTGGGATCTGTCGCATGGATGCAGATCTCATGAGATGGGGGTGGAGTTGCCCTAGAGGGATCTTGTGACGGGGGAAACTCACTGGCCATTTGCGGGCTCTGTATTGGTCACCTTCGCTTTAAATAGATTGTCATCAGGTAGTAAGTGAATTTTATAATATTTATGTTTGTGGCTGCTCTACTGAAATGCCTGCTTCCATATATTCAGCTGATTGAGTCTGCCAAAATCGTGTTAATCCTCTTGCGCATGTGCAAGGTTACAAGCAGCCTCTGAGGTAATGTCCTTGCACTCACAAGCATGTAATACTATGTAGGGTATTAGATTAATGCTTTTGTCTAAAAACTCATTGTGGTGTGGCCATCAGTTCTTTGGTGAACCCACAAAGCCAGTGTTTTTAAATGAGATAGCCCCTATTGTTGACTTTTGTAAACCTTCATTGCAGTGCAAATCCTCAACATGAGCTTGCTTAAAATTGGCTCTTGTGTTTTTTGGGTGGAGAGCATTTTTACCAGCCAATTCTAACAACACTGGGCTGTTGTAGGCCTGCAGCCTGTTTCATTAAAATGTCATAACTTTTTGATGTGTTTTACTCTGCTTCTAAATAGAGACTCCATTTATACTCTGTGCACAACCCCTCGTACTGTTACATTTTAGTGAAACAAGCTCCTGGCCTGCATTTGATTCCCGTTGACCGTTTTGGAAACATGGTGCCATTCAGAATAAATTTTGCAAAAGTGCTCTGTGTATGATGCACTTTGTGAAAGTGATTCATTTCCAGAGGTGGAGATATCTTATTGCTGCATTTGACTGGACTTGTTGTATCTTTATTATTCGACTTCAAATAGATTCTTCCTGACTCGATGTTTCTACACAATTAGACACACTTTTCCTCTAAAACAGTTCTTTTAGCAGATGACTAAGGCATTAACATTGTCATTCCTTGCCCATTAAAGCCATTTCTTCAATGATTTATTTTGTTTTGCTAAGTCTAGCGTTACTCGAATTAATTACTGAAATTATTCTGATCACCGTTGTCAAGGAAACTGATTTAAGGTACTGGTTTGATGCTGGTAAGTAAACTNCAAGCATGTAATACTATGTAGGGTATTAGATTAATGCTTTTGTCTAAAAACCGTTGACCGTTTTGGAAACATGGTGCCATTCAGAATAAATTTTGCAAAAGTGCTCTGTGTATGATGCACTTTGTGAAAGTGATTCATTTCCAGAGGTGGAGATATCTTATTGCTGCATTTGACTGGACTTGTTATATCTTTATTGTTCGACTTCAAATAGATTCTTCCTGACTCGATGTTTCTACACAATTAGACACACTTTTCCTCTAAAACAGTTCTTTTAGCAGATGACTAAGGCATTAACATTGTCATTCCTTGCCCATTAAAGCCATTTCTTCAATGATTTATTTTGTTTTGCTAAGTCTAGCGTTACTCGAATTAATTACTGAAATTATTCTGATCACCGTTGTCAAGGAAACTGATTTAAGGTACTGGTTTGATGCTGGTAAGTAAACTAGTGCACTTAATTGTTAACTATATGCTATGGAAGATAAGTATAGTCATTTGATGTCATTTTTACTAGTTTCAGGTCAGCTTTGTCATTCAACTTTGATGGTCACATTCCTATTTCGGATTGAAGTGTTTCCTGGTACGGTTGCTTGCGTCAGGAAGCATTGTGGCTTTTTATAGATGCTCCCTTCAAAAGTTGGTTTTGAATGTCAACTGTAGTTTTTCATTTTATTAGTTGTACCCTCAAAAATTAATGAGTACCATAGTACCATAAACTGAGACAACATGTCGATTTTAAAGCATTAACTATATGAATATAAAAGATTCAGCCAAACATGTATTCAGTATTGCAAAAAAAATTAAATTAAGGTTTTACGTATCCCTAATTTTCTAAGAGAGTACGGTTAGTACATTTAATTCTGTCATTTCTGTTTTGAATGATTTTTTTCTGGTACATTGACAGAACTCATGATGGAGATATTAACTGGCATCTTTTTAAAATCTTAAAAGTACATTATTATGATGGACTCTTTTTCTCAGTGATTATTTCAGGCTAACCAGTTTACACTGTAGTCTCAATCAGTTTGTTTTCTGAAAAGTGCGATTTCACCCTCCACCATTACACCTTTAGGCTGGTGTGATTATCATTTGGCGTTTTTACATGGGGAACATTGTCACGGTGTGACTTGCTATGCTTAACTGTGACTTAAGTCGCATTTACATGACATTAGATTGCACACTGGATCAGAATGAATCAGTCACAGACTGTCTGCGCATGCTCACATAAACAATAGCAAATGTTCAAACCATGTGGAATGCCAGTGGATCACCCGTATACATGCTATTACTGACGCAAGCGCATTGAAAGATGATCCCTTTCCACCCTGTCCCAGTTGTGCTTGGACGTGTAGTTGACACTGGAGCAACTGATCAAGTGCAACTCGCTCTATCTCATATACCATTGTCTAAAATGGCCGCCATGGTGTCAGCTTGCTCCGTGTCAGTCGCATTTACATATACACTTGCGCCCGATGGCACCCAGTCCAATTGTTAGTAGCTCCATGACAGCTGTATGCAGTTATTCATACACATTAGCACTGATTTAATCAAGCATTAACAAGCCGGTATTGGCATTTCTATTGCTTATTTTCCATGTTGCTTTTATGTGACCACATGTATACATACATACATTTGTATATGTATATGTATACATATTTGCGTGCGTACATTTACAAATGAATAACAACAGTTATAATTTTATATTATTCGCTATTGTTGTTCATTTACAGGTTATTCAATGAAACAATTGTATGAAAGAAAGTCGGCTTCCAAAATACACAGATATGTAAAGGCAGTATGAGATGTTTGGCGGGATTTCGTTTTGTCTACACAAAACATGATTTTTACTATTTTTTAAGGAAAGAATCTTAAAAGCAAGAACGTGGACAAATTGAAACAGAACGCTTATAGTGCTAAAGTAACAAATATTGGAACAAGATATTAACAAATATTAACCAGTTACTGCCCGCCGTTGATCTTTAAAAATTGATCTTTATTTTGCAAAAGCTTCTAAAGCTGCTTTAACAAGATAGACAGTTGTCACTGTGTTGATGCAACTAATGCTCTACTTTAAGTCGCATTTACACAACATTAGATCGCAAACTGGATCAGCACGAGTCACTTACACTAAGACTGTCTGCACATGCTCACATAAACAGTAGCGAATGTCCAAAGCACGTGGAATGCCAGCTGATCAACGGAATACATGCTATTGGACAAGCACATTGAAAGACNCCTTGTGATATCCTAGATCCGCCACTGTATTGGAACAAGATATTAACAAATATTAACTAGTTACTGCCCGCCGTTGATCTTTAAAAATTGATCTTTATTTTGCAAAAGCTTCTAAAGCTGCTTTAACAAGATAGACAGTTGTCACTGTGTTGATGCAACTAATGCTCCACTTTAAGTCGCATTTACACAACATTAGATCGCAAACTGGATCAGCACGAGTCACTTACACTAAGACTGTCTGCACATGCTCACATAAACAGTAGCGAATGTCCAAAGCACGTGGAATGCCAGCTGATCAACGGAATACATGCTATTGGACAAGCACATTGAAAGACGATTCTTTTTCGTCCTGCCCCAGTTGTGTTTAGACGTGTAGTTTACTCTGGAGCAACTCGTTTTATCTATCAAACAAATGTTGAAAACTGGCCGCCGCGGTGTCACTCGCTCCGGTTCCGTGTCAGTTGTGTTTACGCACACACTTGCACCGGAGCAGCTGTAGCCGCGCCAGGTCAGCTGTCTCTCATGCAAATGCGGCTTACCATTTCTATGAATGCCCATAATTTCTAAAACAGTCTTCACTGTTTGCTATAGTACAGAGCTAAAAGAATTTATATTGTGCTACTTATCATTTATAAAATTAATATAATTTAACTTGTCGGCTATAATGTGTTGTAAATGTGTGTCATTTTACTCTACATATTCTTCAGGTATGGAATACCTGTCAAATTTCCACAATTGATTGCAGCATGCTCGTGATCCAGTAAACTAAATCAAATTACCTACATTTGTTTTTCTTAGATTCAAATTGAACAGAGTGAGACGAACTAATTAGTGCATTTGATAATTTATTACAAATGCAGCTTCATGTTCATTTTGAAATGCATGTTTGTCCATTGAAAACATTATTGACTTTTGTGACGTGGCTGTACATCTGTTGTGCAATCATTGCATAATGACTGTTGGATAGCTTCAGGTACAGTGCTTGCCAAAAGTATGCAGACAAAACCACACGGAATTGCTCTTCGTAGCAACTGGACGGTAGTTGAAATCATCTGAGTAGCCTTTCCTGATGACTGAGAATGAAGGGAAATTAACAGGAAATTTTACAGTGACGTGGCTAAGCTGTTCTGTTATTAGAATTGTGTCGTCATAATGATTACCACTCATTTTTGCTGTTAACAGGACTTGCCGTCATAATGGGGAAATGGTATTTTGTCTGATAACTTTTGTCAAGTACTGTACATGCTCAACATGACAGCCAGGCTTTGGAATGAGTTTGTAGAACACTTAGCTTTGCTGCCTGTGCCGTGCTAGCAGTGTGCAATCTTTGAAAGAGGAATTAGCTGGCCTAGTGCATCAATAATTGTCTAGTTATCACCCTACAGTTTAATGCAGACAAGGGATACAATATGTGTGATTCTCCTGGGGGAGTCCCAGCTGACAGTGCTGCCCTCTGTGACCTGGCATGAATGAATGGTTTATTTCTATTACATTGTATTAGATTATGAGACTAAGTCTGCTCATTCACTAATTGCTTGCAAATCTCACTAAGGGAGATATTAGGTCTAATGCAATGACGCTGCTTTAAATGCCAGGAAAATCGTAGGGCTTCAACCATAATGATATGCTTGCAATATTGTGCACAGTGAATCTCCCTTTTAGCCTGTAACTAAGTCTATAATGTCCTTCAGAAAGCGTTGTGCTCAGTTATGGACCATATGGCTTGATGTCTCCACTTTCTTGGTGCTGGATTAGAACAAAACCAATGATGCTATCAGTTCCTGTATTTTAATGGAAGTGTTATAATTCGCAATAGAAAATTACTTAATCCATTTAAAACTGGTTTAAAGTTACCTGCCTTCTGTCACAAAAACTAGATTGTGATTTAGATCATTTGTCATTAGGAAACTATTTTAAATTTGTTTCTTAATCAAATAAATACATGCCTGGAGAGTGGGGGGGGTCATTTAACAGGTAAATCTTTGTTAAAAAGGAATTGCTGGGGATTCTGTCGACAGCAAAGGGCACACCCCTTGCCACAAGCAGATAAAGACATGCCCGAGTTAAATTAACATGTGAATCTTTGTTAGAAAGTAGTGTGACTGGCGGAGAAGGGCCGGGGGTGGGGGGGGGCATTTTAGGCTTGGAGGGTAACTAGTGGGCATAGTGGCCTAGAATTTTTCAGACAGTTATAAATCATGGGTGTGGTTCACACACAATAGGCTTTTTGAAATTGATTTGCATTAAGTCAGTGAAGGTAGTTCTTTGTGAACCCTGTCCCAGTTGGAGGTAAATAAACACAGCTAAAGAAAAGGTTTACGGTCCTGGCGAGTCTCCCCCCCATGGAGACCGTTAGGATAGAGTTCAGTGCACTCGAGGACCTACACTAAGACCTCATTAAAGTCTGGGCTAAATCACATGTTTTTTAAACTACTCAACAATGTCTCACATAATCTTGTCTTGTTTTTTAGCGAAGTACTAGCATTACTTGACTCTACCCAGGCTTTGCAAGTGCGCTTGTCATTTTATGCTGTCATTTTTCCAAGCCCACAAATCATCTTTGATCTAAGTAATGAGCATGTTGAGCTGAGTTTTGTTATAGCAAGTCAGGTCTTAGTCTAAAGTTGATTTCTCTGTTTGAGCAAGAGAATGTGGCTTCAGTTTTTACTATTTAATTTTTTTGAAAATGCGTATTTTTGTAATCTGTAAATGATCTGAGATGGTATTATAAAGTGTCACTAAGAGTATATCAGTTTTTATTGAGAAAGTTAACCTTGCAAGTGTGAACTTTGTCAGTTTAGACATTGCTATAGTACATAATCAGAACACCAGGTGGTGCTCTGCATCTGAACTTTTAATATGCATTTGGGATAATTTACTGCTCAGACTTGTAGTGTCTTGTTTATAAATAATTTCTGAACCATGCTGTAAATCACATTCAGTTATTTTTTTATTGGCATTACCATCTGTATATCTTAAAACCCATACAGGATTGCTGTGAATTTTGGCAAGTTAACATGAACGTGACACGCGGTCACAACTACTGTGGGGCAGTTCTGTCTGTGTCCCCTTGTGGCAATTGTAGTTCTTAATATATCTTTGGTTGGTTTGGGTGATACTTTTACGCAGATTACACACACAAACCCTGCAGTATTTTTAATCTGTGTAAAAGGTATGGAATCCAGTGTAAAAAGGCATGTAATCGATGTAGAAAGCTAGTTACCGTGATAGCGTGTAAACCATGGCAACCATGTACACATATGATACGCTAGAGTGTAAACAAAAGTCAAAGTATGACATGCCGTGTCATGAACGTGTAAAAAACTGCAACACTAATGCGTAAAGGGTGGAAACCGTCACGGTGTCAAAATATGACACATAACGTGACAAACATGTAAAAAATTCTCAAGCTCGTGGGTAAAGTGCAACAACCATGTCAACATATGCCTGTTACAAGGGTGTAAAGTGTCATGCTCATCTGTAAAGCATGGCAACCATGTCAAAAAACTGTCACGGCTGACAACATGTCCTCGCAACCATGACAAAATACCCGGTATGACACACAAACATGAGCGTGGCAAATGTGTAAAAATTCCCATTTTAGCATGTTAGGCATGGCAACCGTGTAAAAATAGTACACAATATCATGCCAATAAGTGAGAAATGTTATTCTCCCTAGATTGAAGAACGTGGCAACTGTGTAAAAATACCACATTTATTCTGGTAATCAAATTGTAGAGATGAAATGTATGTTTAGAAACCCTTCAAAAAGACACACCTTTAATAAGCTTGGCAATCCTGAAAAGACTGCTAGCAGGTAATCCTCCAATGTGAATGACTAAACATGTTCAATTAAAAACATCACAGAATTTGCTACAAAGATTTTATGTGCTGTCTTTTCAAATGTCCACCTACTGAGTTAGAGTTGGTTTGGCTGTGAGAGAGTGGAGTTGTGTAAGGAGACCCTTTATAAAGCATGGTCTTTGAGTGTGATACAGCCCAAGCACAAACTATTCCTCAAGTGAGTTGTATTGTCACAGAAAACATGAAGGTCAGAGTAGAAATTGTTGAGTGTCCAGGTGATAATAAAGTCAGAATGTCCATCCACTCTTTTATCCTCTCATCTTCAGTTTTTGAATTTAATTCACACCTGGAGCTGTTTCCAATACCAATGCACACTACAGGTTAAACATTGTACTCTGAAAAATATTAGATTTATAGTTAAGATTCAATTCGGAAGAAAAGAAAATCAAAGCAATTTTTTGATAGCCCGAGACAATACGCCCGCAATATTGACAGTGCTTTGAATTTTACATACATGTAATGTTATCATATTTTGATTGCTGACATTTGTTGCCTTGCTTGTACATCTTCAGTTGTATAAATGAAATGCCTTTATAGTTTCAAGTGGGCTAAATCAAGAATGTAGGTTTATTGCTGCAGAGTGTATTATAAGCATGTAAGTACCCCCTAAGTGGGCACGTAAGTGTTTTGGTGACAAAATCAGCCCTGCATGGGATTGTAAGTAACTGTAGACACTGTTCTAGTACATCATCAGAACACCAGGTGGTGCACTATGTACTGTTAATGTGTGCTTTGGATAATAGAGATATGAAGTGGCATTGTCTTGCTGGTTCCCTGTGTGTCTGCTAAGAGGAAGGGGGCACACAGGTATCATTTAATTTTCCTCAGGAAACACTTTTGTACCACTGTTTCTGATTGGCTGGTCAAATTGTAGCACTTTATAATGTAGAGGAGCCAGCATGACTGATGAAGGAATGTGGAATGATATAGTTTGTGGTCTGTTGTACAGAGAATTCTGTGCTTATATAAATTGGGATATGTTCAGGAAAAGTTGTGGTTGTGCCATTCGGCATAGCCCATTGGCATTATAGCTATAGTGTCTTTTTTGGCTACTGATGTCAAGGTCATAAACTGCTCAGCTAGGTCGCAGATAACTGTTCTTGATCTTTCTGCCGTTAGTGACATGGTAGAGGGAAAACTTAGTTTGCAAAGATGTTGACAAGGATAAAATTCGTTAATAGTCTACCATTTTTATGCGCCCACATATTTATATTGTTTTCTAGTCTGTTTTGGTGTCCGCCCTCTGTCAGCCAAACCACTCTAGTAGGATGAGTGTGAAAATTGGCTTATATGCTCTTAGTCAGTGAAGAGGACGGTCCATGAGGCCTGTGCACGTCTGATGCACCGCAAATGACATCAGACCACCTGCACTGTTTTTTTTTTTGAAGAGGACGGTTGACAATGATTTTCCGACTTTAATTGCTGTGGCGCCTTCCTTAGTGTATCTCCTAAGCCCTCTGCAGGATCTGTATTAATTTTAGCAAGTGTATTTATAAAGTTAACAACAGAAAACGACAGCTTTCAGACGGATTAGATGAACACTCTGTCCCCTAGTGGCAATTTTATTTTTTCCGTTTCCTCTGTTGTTTCCCTAAATTTCCTTGAAGGATTTTTATGAAGTGTGGTAAATAGCTTTCTGTCAAAAATGGTGATATTTTCCCGTTTTTTGATGGATGTTAAGTATTTTGCACCATCTGGTGGCCATTTTTATGATACAAATAAACACCCCTAGAAGCACACTGTTTGCAGTGCATTCGTGGGCGCATTTCAATTTCAACGCTCCACGTTCAAGCTGCTCTTGTCTTTGTTGTAAAGCTGCCGAGGTTACGTCAACTAGTGATAAATCGTGTGCTGCTGAATGATACCTGCGTGTCACCTGCCTTATAGTCACATGAACCCACAACAATGTTTTGTTTAGAAAATTTTATTCAAGTGAGTGTTTAACCTACCAAAAGTAGGTCAACGTTCGTGAGATAAATTTTCCCCACATGAAACAAAATATTTGTGCTAATATTTAACGCAGTAGCTGACGTTTTTTTGGGGGAAACGCATTATGCAGGTGAATTATTTTGTGCTCGCTCTTGATGTAGGCAAGCAGCTGTTATTGATGACGCTTCTTTGACATTTATAACAAGTTTCGTAGAAGACATGAAAAGAATAATAACCTGTGAAAATACATGTTCTTATTAAGTGCTGAACTTATCTAGATAATAACTTCCTCAGTAAATTGAAACGTAGCATGCTCACATGTCAGACAAAATAACTGGGACTCTAAACCGCTATCAATGATTTCGTAATTCAGGTTCAATTTATCCTCATCTAACAGAAACACCAGCAATCAAAATCTCTTCAAAAAAATTTGAAAATATTTAAGGAGAGTAATTGACCTCATAAAATGTTTTACAGTCATTAAAAATCTAACATGCTTTACCGTTGGCTGTAAACTTTTAAATATTACATTTAAAATCTCTTTTTAAGATAAGTTCCATGTACTTAAGTATAGCTAATGTTCGATGTAATCTAAGACACATTTTCCCCTGGGTCATAGATTATGATAATAAGTGCATTTTTTGCAAATCTACCCAAGTGCTATAAGTCTTTTGTGGCATCAAAAATCGAAGGGCCTGAAAATGGCCGATCAAGATTTCCCATGTACTGTAGCTGAAGTTGTCTCAAATAGCATTGCACATTTGGCACATAAAAATACGTTAAAGAATTACCAAGTGGTAATCATGAAAAATACAGGAGCTTTACTTTGAAAACAATCCCCAATTTTTGTTATTAACCTAGTTGTAAATAAATACAATAAATACAAACGTTTTGATCCTTTTAAAACTTAATTCTGTTCAGATTATCAGAAGGTCCTTTCACATTATGCATTGTTACAGTAGGTTTCTGTCAATTATTTGTTAACCTCATCCCTGTTGACAAACTGGGTGTGTAAAATTTTACACGTTTGACACGCTAACGTGTCATGTTTTTACACGTTAGCGTGGCAATTTTGACACGTATTACACGTTTTTTACACGTTTGACACGCTCAAAAGCGTGTCAAACGTGTGAAATTCTCACCCGGGAAGTTTGATCCTGCATTTCCCGGATTCTTCAATGAACCACTACACAAACTTATACAAAAACTAATAAGCTTCAGTTGTCTTCAATAGCATCAGAGACATGTTTTTATTTATTTCAAATATTCATGGCAGTAAGGCCCATTAAAGTACTGTTTCTGACAAAAAATACTAAGGGGGCAGTCAGTTGCAAACTTTTGTTTATACATTGATTTCTTGCAAATCTTACAGCTTAGAACCCAGGTGGTATTAGTTTGAAAATACCTTCGATACCTGTTGGCAATTCAAGCCTTCCACTGCTTTGATGTCCCTTCAAGGGTTAGCAGATTCGCACACTTATTGCATGATTTGACCTCATTCTTGTTAAAATAATTACATAAACATTTTGATACGAGAAACCACATTTTTAATTTTTATCGACATTACCATCCGGTGTCTGTTCAGCAACAGTCTGGAATCCGTGTCCGTATCTCCTAAGTCCAATTTTAGTATTTCATGAATGTGACAACAAAGGGTGGCTTTTGATGGATCCATCTTTTCATGTGCCCACTGTGGCAATTTTTAGTTTTTATGTTTGCCCCTGGTATCGTAGAAGTTCCTTGACTGACTGTTATGAAATTCGGCAAATAGGCATCATTTAAGGAGAATTTTTTGGATGTATGCAACATATTATGCCCTGCCTTAAGTAGCCACTTTTACTATTTCTGTGTCTGTTTTTTGGCATTTGCACCTTTAACCACAAAACTACTTAGCAATTACTATCAAAATTAGAGATGTGTTCCAACTGAAAAAAAGCATGGCTTAATTAGTTTTCAGATTGCACCCTCTTGTGTTATTGTTTCCTGTCCATGGCTGTATTCCTTAAATCCCTCTCTGGATCTTTATGGAATCAAACTAGTGTATTCTTATGAAAGTCGTAACAGTTCACCACTTTAGGATGGATCCCGGCTACTGATGTGCTCCTGAGTTGATTTTTTTATTTTTAGACTGTTCTCAGCATCTTTCGTGTCTTTCAGTTTAACAAATAGATTTGTATTAACGAGACAAAGACACCTACCTAGTTTCAGAGAGATTTCGGGTATTCTTAGCCACTTAGTGGCCATTTGAATTAATTTTGATTTTGTTTTTTTTTGGCATCTGCTTCTCTAACTACCAAACAGGTCAAATGATCATTAGTGTACAAGTTAGTGTATAATCTTTGAATGAGTCCAAGCTCTGTGGCACCCTCTAATGGCATTAGGAGCATATTGTTAGCGTGTTGTTCTAGGCACATTTATCTCTCTTCGAGTTTTGATGTTCTTGCCTATGACCTTTGATGACCCTTACCAGCCTGAAATATTACTATTTTTCAGAAACTAATTCTTCCCATATTTCCCAAGTTGTAAAATGTTTGCAGTTTGCCTGGTAGAAGAAATAGTTTCAGAATCACTAGTCAAAAGAACATTTTGTGTAGTAAGAAAAGTTGACTGAAACTAGACCAGTTTTAACTGATAAAAACAAGCTTTTTTTGGATTGTAAGTTTGATGATGGGAATTAAAAAAAATTCTTTACTTTACAGTGCCAAGATCATTGGCAAAATTAGATTAAAATTTAACTAATTTTTGCTGTACTGGTTTTGTTCTTACAATGACTTAACAAAACTGTTTCCTAAAATTGAGGAAACAAGGTATTAATTTTACAAAAAATATTTTGAGACAGTCTGCGTAAAAACCCCCATATAAGCAGACAATCCCTTTGCTTGTTCACGTACCAGCGTTCTACATGATCTAGCATGGTACCCCTTTTTTGATTTTGAGAAATAAAGAACTCTGTAGAGTATCAGAGGAGCCTACAATGCTATATTTTGACAAGTTTAGAGTACTGTGGTAGTACGGTACTTCAGATATGCAATGGTCGAAATATGCACCAATAGTACAGTAATTTTTAAATTTCCTGTAGTTTACTAACTTGGTATCCTCATGGACACGCTGTGACAGAATTGTGTGAAGTCCAAAATTTTGTATATAAACTTTCTATTTATAGAAAATAATGGTAATTAACACTTCATAACTACCATTTAAATTAATGAATTTACTCTCATGTCATGAGAAATTCTTTTTGACTTGTTCATAGATTGTTTAACAGCTCTTTTTGGTGCCCGATTGATTTGTCTTGCAAAATGTAAACATACCCAGTGTAAATATTTGTGTATCTCACTAGCAAGTTTTCAATTAGACAAATGTCATTGAAACTACCAGTATTGACTGAATGTTTTTTCAATTCTCTTCGGGAGATAGGAAATGTTGGATACACAACCTCTGTTTACAGACTTCCTGTGTTGATATTGATGAAACAAGGCACTACCCAAACACAATATCTTCTGGACCTTCTCTGCTCATCACAATGACAATAATAGATTTCATCATGAAGAGACATTTAAAGTTGCATTTTACCCATTAGTTAGTTAAAAATGATAATAAGATGAGGGCTTTTACTCTCATAAAATGGTACCGTTATTAGATTCCGTTTCCATTATTAACAAGAACCTTAAAACCATCAGCGACTAAAGAAAATGCATGTTTATTGGCTTTGGGCCAACCCTAAAATTGAGAATAAGAAAATGTTGCATCAATGTTGCAAATTCGAAAATGTACACATTTCCTGTTGGTGAAGGAAATAGAATCACATTCTAACATTAAAAGACCAATTTTCCGAGAGTAAAAGGCATAATTGAATTTTTGTTATGCAGGTTACAGGGCAAAATCCACCTCTGAGTGAGAGGATGAATAGTTCACCTCTATCTATTTGGCACATGTGAAAACTTCCATATTCACTTGACTTGCAATCTTAAACTCCCAATATGCTGCTCAATATTATATTTTGAGAAATTAGGCTATTTGCCCTTTTAGAGGGTTGGCGCCCTGATCCTTTTAAAGTAAGCAGGAATAAAAGGGACCTATTTGCCAGAATTTTTTTTTTGACGATGCCGCACGTATGAGCAGCAAGAACCATATGTGCCACCTATAAAAGTACCCCCCCCCCTCCGTCCTTCGTGTTTTGACACAATAATTGGGTATTTAAGATGACTGTCATTTCCCATAACACTCTTGAACATTTGATAATTGCCTCTGTAAATTAGTTTGTTTTCTATTATTGTTAGTGTTCAAGTGTCTTGTGTAGCTTTGTCTGTAAACTAATGGCCCTGTCTTTTGAAGCTAAATGTCTTCTCTTTCATATTTGATGATCAGTGTTTTTAGCTGCACAAGGGGTAAATATAAGCATAGCTCAAATAGTTTAAACTTTTGACATCTCAGTCAGGTATTTCTCTTGTGGGAAATTTCCGTTTCTGTCTGTATATGGATAATTTTCGATAATTTTGTTTGAAAAACTAATTCATACTTGACATTGCTTGGCTGAACAAGACAACCTACTTAAAGGTTGCCTGTTTTATCAGGGAGTTGCCATTCCTAGTGTTTTCATGAACTTGGATCATGTTGCTGCTTATCATTTGGTTCTCAGACTGATATTCATTTTTTCTGTATTCTTCTAGATTTTAGAGGCTCAGAAACACTTTTATGTTTAAGAATCTACAATTTCAGGCAAGCTGAGACCAAGCAAGGCAAAAATGGAGTTAAATTTGAGTTTCTGATTGCTGTGATACATGACTGCACTAAAGTATCATGCACTGAATCACCACTTTGGACTAGAAAATAGATTAATTGTTTTTTTTTTAGATTAATTGTTGTTCGTAACTTAATATCCTCATTGATAGTTAGCCATTTTCAGATAAGGCTGTTTGTGGATCTCAAGTAATTTCATTATCTTGGGAAATCAGTTTTAGCATTAATTTTAGTGGGCACCATCATAACATGGCAGTAAATCTCGGCCAACTTATGCAACATATGCCTCAAGCCCTGTTGGCTGTGTACAGTTTGCTCGCACTAGTTCAGCCCTGGATACAGATTTAGTAAGCAGGTTTGGCATGCAGCGGCTGAGAACTGTAACCAAAGCAGCACTTAATTTGTTCTCGTGCACAACAGGGTATAGAATGCTTGCCTATTGTATGAACTCGAGACTGTATCATACTTGCATTGACGCGATCATGAAAAAAATTAAAGAAAATGCCCTGCTTGACAAGCATTAACAGGACGGCAATGAAAACGCTGTTGTTAAAAATAGTCTTTTGTTAATTACAGGTGGTCAAATTACATAACACATCCGTGAAAGCTAGTTGCAAAGAAGCATTGAGTGCACACCAGCTTTTCTTGGTCCCGCACACAAGGCAAACATTTTGCATTGCGCATGCCCGATCAACTTCGAACAGGACTGACCGCGCGAGTACGTCCTATTCTTATCCAATATCACCCCTGGATCGTTTCACATTCAAGTTTCGCTTAGTGAGTGGGAAACCAACATGGCAAAAATTCTCTATTAATTTTTGCTTCTAAATTTTCTTCTATTGTGCCACGACTCTTACAACATCCCGATGTATGCAAAATGGTCGCTTATTTAAGGTGCGCCTAAATCTCACATCAAGGCTCTTATCATGGGTGGCGCAGCACTGAAAAAAGTGGAGGCTATAACCCCCCAGACCTCTATATTGCGCCGCCCATGCTCACCATTAAGTTTTGACTAATGATGTTCCTCTATGTAGAAACTGCATTCAAGCAATTAATCTATTTTTTGTGCTTGATTAAATTCTGTTTGACGTATATACTCTTCCTTGGTCACGTTATGTGGCCAAATTTGAATGTTTCTACCATTTTGCTTTATTTAATGAACTAATATGAACTGTGAACACGTTGGCAAAAAGATTGGCCTTAAACACCAGCTCTTCATAGTTGTACAGAGGGATAGCCTGGGGAAACAACTGTTAACCTCCAGCCAGAAGCCTACCTGCACTCAGTGTTGTAGACTAAACACCATCTTAAAATGAGGTGGGGAAATACCTGCTATGTTTATTTGTCAAATAAGTATGAAACTCAAACATTTCTTTGTTTATTTTTCAAATAAACAGAAAACTCAAATGTAATATCTTGGCAGCTGCCGTTGTTCCATAATTTGCCCAGGTCAGATCATAGTACACCAGGTACTTGTGTCCAGTGGAAGATCATGGCTTAGGACCCTGTCACACACGAAAGTCATTCTCAGAATGACAGAGCTTCATTATTGAGTTTAATGAACAGTTAACACATGTACATAGGTAGTGATAAGCACACAGTACCAATTATTATGTACGTTCAAATGGCTATATGATTAAGAAACGCTTACGACAACACTCATCTGGTCATTATGATTCTGTCACGGAAGGTCCATTACAGAAAAAAATGGGCATGAATTGGCTACACCTGATCTCTGCACAAATCAGCAAAATTTGTTGAAACAGGCTGGAAACAAACGGAAACTTGCAATTTTGGTAAAAATTACAACATTTTTCAGTGACAGGAAGTTTTTCCTAAAATTGTAACAAGTGTGAACTGCGTATACCAAGTTCCCGATCAGCATTATATTCATACACAGGATGGTGTTTAGTAGATGAACGAGAATCCGGCTTGTAAAGATCTGACGTGTATTTTAGTATCTGATGGATTGTTCTAAAATATGTTTTGATGTAACATTTTGTTCATTTGGTTAGGCGTTATATTTCGGGATCTGAATTTTGCTCAAATGACGAGGTAACTAACCCTTAACACAGTGATGAAGGGCAGTTCTAAGCTTTTCACACCGTGTTCATAAATGCTTGCATTTGGTTGTCAACAGTTGTGTTATTTTATGTTTTTCCATTTGTGTACTTGTAATAAAGACATAAACGCAAAAAAATTTTAAAATTGTGTGACATCATCAGGGGAAGTCCTGTCTCCACCATTGTATTGTTTTACACCAGCCC
>NMRA01000204.1:253046-274563 GCA_002633005.1 Phoronis australis
CGGTAGAGGTCACAACAATAATATACGATCACTCCAGCGAGACTCGCAAAACATGTTCTTTGTTTTTGTAGTGTAGCTGATATGCTCCCAATAGACACACGAAAATAAATAAAAGAAAGCATGTGTGTTGAAGAATGACTCTGATCATTTTCATGAGCACTGGTATAAACGGCAGAACAATGTTAGCCTCAGACCCACTCATCAATATTCAATTGAGAGTACATTAATGAACTGCATGGCTTGGTATCTTAGCGATAACTTTGATATTGCTGTCTAGTGGGTAAGGTAAGTGAAGTTTCAGGGAAGCTTCAATAAACCAAGTTCCCCTAATGAGAAAGCATCTTAAGAACCATTCTGTATAGTTGCTGGTTGGGAAATGAGATGTGGAGCCTACAGAGTCCACAATCTACTTTTCATCTGACTTGAGAACGATTTGAGACCAGTTTTATGGCTGTACATGTTTTAAATTAAGTTTGTTTCCTTGGTGCTACACAGGCTTTTGATTGCCTTAAAAATGAAGTTGTTTTTCTGTTTTTTTTTCTGGACGTTGTGCAGGTGGATTCAGCACCTGGGGGAAAATGAGAAGTGTTTCAAAAACAAATAAAATATGTTACATCGAAAGTACATTTACTCTCCAATCACTACCTACGTCATTCAAACTTTTCTCTTATTGCCTATTATGATCCGAAATAATGTCCATACCCTTACAGAACATTCTGGCCCATTGTCTAACAAGTTTCATAGACTAGTTACTAAAAACCAAATGGAGCTATGGTAATTCTGGTATTTAGCCCACAATATGTCCAACAAATGAATTTCTATTTTTCCAAATTTCTCCACAAAAATATAGTTTAGTAAAGTGTTAGTCTATTACTAGCATGGTTTGTACTGTGTACATGTCATTGTAATTTTCCATTGATTGCGGTAAAGTAATCAGTCATTAAAAGTTGGAAAAATGACAATTTTGGCGCTTATTTTTACGCGAAGAAATTACCGTACCTTCGTGAACCAAAACTGCAATATGTTTTATAACTGATATAAAGTGGGACTACTCAGATGTTTATTCACTTGAAGCTTTAACTCCGCCTACTTTAACTTTGTGTAGGTAAAGCCAAAATTGTCAACTCTTTAGGTGTTACATCTCACTTCCTAACTGGCAACTATTACCTTCACATGCTTTCAGACAGAACTTGATGTTCGTGGAAGGAAATTTGCAGTGCCTGTCATTTCTTTTCTGTCGCATTTCCCAACAATGCGAGTGCTAATCCTACTGATTGGGATTACAAAAGACACCGCAATGCCTGAAGATGGGCGTTAGTAATTGCTGCCTGTTTGTGGGAACATTCTTTCCTGACCATTTTAGATATTGTTAACTAAAAACTAAAAGTCAATCATTGAAAATAAACTTTTTATTGTTTGAGGGGCAAATATTGGGTAACTACAACAGAAAAAAAGTAGTAACGCGCATTGCAAATGCTGTTTTTTTGTTGATATGTTCCGACCTCTATTCTGGAACCTTTCTGAGCAACCCTGCTGGGTGAATTGACTGAGGTATGCACCAGTGACCTTAATAACCTCAAAGAAGGGAGTGAAATTTGATTTGAGGAGCCCGTCATGTCTAGTTTTCTTTCTACCTGGAACAGTAGCAAGGGGAAGTTGTTTTTAAGAAGCTTTACCTCATCCTAATTAAACCAGATGTTACCAATCGAGAGATATTAGGTGCAAAACGGATGTTATTGAAATGTATGCTATCTAATTGTGTTTTTTAATGTGTGTTTGTGTGTTTTTGTGTTGTGTGTCTGCGTGTACGTGCATGTCTGTGTGTAATATGTAAATTTGATATTGTCGTTTTCCCATCAATGAAGCGTGACAACCACGTCTTGTCAATCAAACTAATATTGTTGTTACTAACCTTCTGGTTGCTGCTACTTTATTTAATAGGGTACTGTCACCGAATAATTAGTTTCATTTCGTTCATGATGAAATGAGATTTGATTTCATTTCAATTAGATTTAAGAGCCATTCGCTGTTACTACTCATTTCTGTAACTAAGCAACAGGTAATAGCGTTAATGGCATAGGTATTCTCATGGATGATGTACTCTAGATATAAATATACGTACCACTTAACTACTCTGATATTTTAGTAACCCAGTCAAGTTGTAGGTCTGAATGACAGTAATGATGACTTTGTAAAGTTCACGTTTACCGCCTAGATTCAATCCTTGTTCCAAGCGTGAGGCTGTAACTGTAACTAGGGCCTGAAGAGGCCTGTTGACTTTTAATTCTTGGATGCAAATTACCACCAGTATGACTAAGTCAATGAAGCATGAAGGTTCTCTTATACTCATGACTGAATACTGGCTTTCACTGGGGTCAAACTTTGAAACGAGATGGTGGGGAAACTTGGATCCATTGCCAGTGTTACAACAATTCATATTTTGTCGGTTATTTGGAATTTAAAAAATACTGGGTAGAGGCCAGGCTCTAAAATTTTGCTAGCAATCTTAAAACATATTTGAATAACAGTGTATCATTTTAAACATTAATTTATACTGTAATTTTTCAAAAGCTAGCTGCAATGTTAAAAATATTCAGAATTTCATGATGTCATTGTTGATAGCAGCTGTTCAGTGCAGATTGTTAAAGTACTGAAGTAAAGCTTTCCTTTAGTTTATTTTTGATTAGATTTTAATGAAATAAAGTTTCACTGTTCCCCCATGTTGCGCTCTAAACTGAAGAAACTTTACCCTATTTTTAAAACATTTATTGCAAAATTTAGCAGTTGTCATATTTTCATGCTTCATACACACATATCTTTGTTTTTGAGGGACCAAATTCATGTATTAATATCAAAGGATTATGTTTTACTGAAGTGTTCAAAATAAGGTTTGTTGTGCTTATTTATTGCTACAGTGTATTTAATAAGTAGGCAGATTTTTATAAATCCTATACCTGCTCCGGTAGAGCTGCATTTAATGTTGAACGAGAACGGTGAATTACCACTCAAGGTGGTTTTTGAGATTGAAGAGATTAGACCTGATGAATGCCAAAACCAATCATGACCAGCCAAGTTATTACAAGGTAGCACTGCGATTTTATACTTTTTATGTTTTATGTAATGTATTTTTAGTTTGGATAATCAATGAACTCCTTATAATGATAGTGGTAGTAGTAGAGTTATAATATTTAAAAAATATTTACAAAATGTAAAACAACAGGGGCTGTGGTCAGCAGTGATTACTACCAATACTCTTACTATATTGCCTTATCGATGCTCCTCTGTTTCAGTTACTGCAAAGTTAACTTGCGATTCTAAGTTTGGTTCAATATTTTTTAATGCTGTCTAATGGACCCGAAGTTAAGTGATCTGATCGTCTTATCATTCTCTTCTGTTTCCTGTCGTGGACCTGCGTTCAGTCAGTCGGAATGCTTGAAAGCGTTTCCTGGGACTGACCTAGGCTCCCCTACACTTTACAAAGCATGCACTTTATCTTGAAGGTATCATATTTTGAAAGGGTCCTTATCATATTGTTTGTAATTGATAAAAAATACATTATCAAGTATGATAATCTTCCGGGTTTGCATGACAATCATTTTCGCAAAACACTTATGCGATCATTTCACTACCCCTATAATCATAACCATCACTTTACTTGGTGTGAAACTACTGTCATGGTGGCATATTATGTAAACCAATATCCTGGATGGTAATAACCAGTTGCTACTTCTACACTGTAATTACTTAGACAAGATGTCCTTATCAGTGTTCATGGTTCAGAAGTGTATTCATTGGTCATAATAATTCGAAACGAAACCCTTCGAGTTGTCCAGGAGAATGAACATCTAAATGAGGCAATCGTGTGATGGAAGATTCGATGAAAGTGTTATTAATAGAGATAATATTGCTGTGAAGATCATTCGATGACTGTCCGTTGTCCTTTCCAAATTTGAACTGTAACGTGAATGGTAGATCAATTATGTTGTGGCAATTAAACTCAGTGGTCACAAACTCATCCTGTTAAAGTTTCATCGGAAAGAGTTATTGCAAGCCAGGTATTATTCACCGTATTGGTTGTTTCAAAGACCCTGGAGATGCTCGGTAGCGGCGGAAAATTGATTTTTTACGGCAGTTGTGAAAGTCATTTGAAAAGAGCCTGCTCATTAAGTTTTGCCTTCAAACTCATGAATAATATATGTTGTTTGGATTGAAAACAATGAGAATGTATCTGATATAAAGCAGTCAGATCCCTCAGATTTATATTCAATTAAACTACTTCAACTGCGCACCATGGAGTCAAGTGGGACAGGTAAGTTGTGAAAATATTTTACATTTTGATAACGGTTTTAGGCTATTGCGTATTTTATATTGTTTGTTTGCACCGGCTGTGCCAAACCTACTGAATTCCCATTGATATTATCAAACTATGCACATTGCTGTTTACCTGGTGATGTTGTAGAATATGGTGTGCATTGTTTTATACTGAATTGTGTTTTTTAAAACTTATGAAATTTTGCAGAAGTTTCTGCGACTACTGGATGGAACTTATGAAGAAAAAATAGTCAAAGACTTGAGGATTAGCTAAGAATGGTAACCCCAATGTTTCACTTGTTTTGACGGCTAAGTTGTAAATAGGAAATAATTTAAAGTGCATTTTCATTTGAAACTCGATCATCTTGGAGGAGACTGCTTTTCTGTATACCAAATTTTTTGAGACTATCCAATTTACAGAATTTACACTGTAGAATGTATTTCATGTGCATATTATGTCTGCTAAGTAAAATCTTTCAGCCATTATCTGCAGGGTTAGCTTTTGTCATCTCATAATTGATATTATAGTACCTCAATGCTGGTGTCTTTACATAGTCTAGCTTTTTATGGTTATACCTCAACTAGTTTGTGCAGAAACGCACCACAGTTATTGGCATTTTAGTAAGGTGTGAAGATCCATTTCTTAAATTTGACATTCTCAACTTTTCTTCAGGGTATTTAGTTTTATCTCTGATCGAAAGGGTGATTAAACAATACATTTGATGGGATCCTGGCTAGGTAGCATTATCGCAAGAAGGGGTTTGAGAAACAATGAACTTGGCGTGCAGCAAGTTATTGATGAAACGGAGCTGTGGCTTCATTCTGTCATTTTAAGTTATTTATCACTTTGAAACTGTAAAACTGAATTTTGATAATTTACAAAAAATGAATTTTATGATTGCTAAAATGAATTTGTCAATTTTTGTAAAGGGAAAACCACTGTCAATCTGTTTTGTCCATTTACGATATAAAAAGAGATATTCGGTCATTAGCATCGCTTGTGTGGTGCCTCTCACCAAACAATGTTAAGTAAAACTTTAAGCAATTGTGGCAATATAGTAATCCCTTAAACATTTTCCTTTTTTCCGTTTTGAAAAAATTATTTTACAAGAGATTTAGAAAATTTTACAAGCAACTAGACACAAAATTGCCTACCAGTTTGAATAGTGTAGACATACTTTTACACCCATGTTCATTTCAAAGACCTTAGCATTATATTTATGTTATAGTTTTTTGATTTTATAATTGGTGAGCAAAACACCCTTTGTAGAAGGTAACATCTTTTGTATGGCTACACGTGTCATTTCAGGCAGGTTAAATCTAAAAATTGTTGCTTCAACCATCATTAACTGTTCGAATGCCATGGTCAGCGAATGCCCCTTAGGACTTTTGGGTAACTTTTCTTCTCACCGAATTGGTGAAAATCCTCACTTTGTTTTTTTCTTTCAAATTCTCAGCGTTTTTAAATTATGGCGTAATCTGGTTTTATTCAAGTTACTTTAAATTCATCATCAATTTTGCCATGACTTGATGGCCCCCCATTTTCTTTGCCCAAGCCAATACTGTGTGTATACGACAACAAATGAACAGGGCCCATAATAAACCACTCAGTCTTCTGCCCATCTGTCATTTCGTCACCGATACATCTTGAGATTAGCTTTCCATTTTTTTGGTATTAGCTTTAATTATTCACTTTGGAAATAGACTAAACTTTCCCCAAACTAGTAGATCTGAACCAAGTTGCACATGATATTGAAAACGTGCTATTTTGATTGGACATCAAACATACACTGGGCCGTCTCAGATTACACGGCGATGAGAACTCTTCTGTCCCAGAAATAAGAAAGCGCTTGGCCTGACATTTTGGAATTCAAGCACGTTTTGTTGTCTCCCATTGATGTCAGGAAGGCGAAGAATTTCGGATCACGCCTCCACGGGTATTTGTCCAGTTTATCAAACTTCCTCAGCCCACACCACAGCCGGTGAACACTTTGGTGGCATTGGAAGAATAAACAGTAAGATTAGTGCAACTGAGGAAAACTTGTAAAGAATTGGACAACAACAAACGTCATGTGAAACTCCAGTGGCACGAAAACGAGACAGCAAATGTGCCTGATGGATGTTTACAGCATTGAGTCTTGCTGTGTAATTCGGGATGCCCCTATTGGAAATAAATATTAAAAATAGAATAAGCCATTATTGAGAATGAAATAATCACTGAGCGGATAATGCCCCAAAAGTGATATGGGTGGATCCAACATCTTGTCTGACGTGAATGTCTGGGCAATAAACTCGAATGCAATCCATTGGTAAAGAGTACGAAGTGTGGATGTACGGTTTCATGACAAATAGTGACCTAAACTCCCGCATGCAAGCCTTGGACAAGATATTGAAAATGCTGGACCAATTAGTCTGGTTCAGGGGAGAAAACAAACATGGACTTGACCATCTGTGTTTTGTAGTGATCCCTGAAACTGAAATTTGTTGTTTTGGAGTGTATCTTTACACTGAAATTTAAACTTTCAAAAAATTTTGAAATTGTACAAGTTTTCGCTTGCAGTATACAGATTTGTAGTACGAAGGTTACATGTTTATGTGACAGATGGGTATGCAGCCCTGTAAAGCCAGAGTTGTTACTTTTCTTATGTTTTCTGCTAATTAGCTATATGACTACAATTTTGACAAAATTAATGAAATACTGAAACCCTTTCACGAAAATATTGTTATATAAATGTAAACCAAACAGCATGTGTTGTAAAGTTCAAACTTGGCCTTTTTTCACAACAGCACTTACTTAGAAACATTTTAAAATAAAGCCTCAATGCTCATTATAAGATCCATAAAAGTGGTTACCTTCTATTGGAACATACGACAAATTTTCTCATTAGTGAAACGACCTTTTTTATAAAATGACATTAAATAAATGTCGACTTGACTCAACTTGAGTCACTTGAATAGGAGTCCATAAACCTTTCACATGTTTTTTGCAATATGCCTAGAGTAACATTAGTGCTGTTGCCCTCTATTTTGGAATCCCAGAAGTATTTCAGGAAAGAAATGCACGTAATTCCACAAACGGTTGTGTCCCTAAGGATTCATGAAAACCAGAAAGTTATGTCGCCCCTATTGGCAGACACTGACACTAAACGGTGAGTACAATACTGGGCATGTCATGCCAACAACAGTGGTTTTACTATACAGATAATGATCAGAATTTTAACTGAATCAACAAATCATGTAGATCATGAACAATTTTACCTCAGCATTGAATTCAGCGAAATTTGGTGAAACACAGAATATCAGAAAATTCCAAATGCAAAATTCCTAGAACAACTGCTTGAAAAATACATGGGATTATTGCCATTAATTTTCACTTGTGAATGGCACAGTTATCTTTCTGCCCAGTATTGGATAAATCCTGCCCAGTATTGGATAAATCATGGCTGTAATGGAATAGAATTTAAGCCTACTGTCCTTGCGATATTGTTTAATATTGTTGTTTTTATTGTTGTTATTATCGTTATTAGAACACTGATTTTTCAAGTCTTGTAGACTATATTTTTTGTTTAGATAAATGCACTGAATTAGATCACTGAGAATACTGTTGTTCAGAATAATAATACCAAGTGTATTAAAATTTTTTACTCAAATAGTGGTTTAATGTTAGTGAAATTTGGATGCTCTGTTCCTGTGAATATGATGATGGATCACGGTGATTTTCAGACAAATCCTACTCCTGTTGGACTACTAATTGGGAATTTTATTTTTATGATGTCTGCTTTAAATTATTTTATCTGTTGACGAAGAAGAATCTTTACAAAACTTGGCAGATATATTTGTGTTAAGGAGGGAAGGTCATTTGAAATTTTTCAAATGGTTCCAGTCATGTTTTATGACCCTTTGTAGCAATTTTGGTTTCACACATTGCTGCATACCGGTGGCTAAAGCGCCCCCTCTGTTCCTTTATTTTCGTGCCTCATTTTCGTAGTTCTAGATCTCACTCAGTCAGTCTTGAATTTTTTTGCTTTACTGTAATAGACATCAAATATTCAAAAGTTCAATAATATTTGGTTATGGTAATTAATTATCATATTGAGGAATATGACTTTGTGCTCCTCTTCAGCAGGCAATTAATTACATTAAATGGGTCTGCGGTTTATTTAATGAGTTACTTGAAGCACAGAATCTCTGCCACACTTGTGAGCAGGGATGGTTGCGCATTAATTTCAGTTGATCTCACATGGCTTGTGAGATAAGAGAAGCACCAAAAGCAGTGTGGACATGCTCCTAAAGAGCCCCCACCAACAGAAAGCTCCTGTGGAGGCTCTTACGGAAAGAAGGAGCGAAAAAGCTCTCGTGGGGGGTTCTTTTGAAAATCCACCGTATATAGCACAAGTTAGAACTTTGATGTGTGACTTAGTCATTGAACATGCTGTGTTTGCCATAAACAAAACTATGTGAATTTCCCTTGCTGTTCCTACGGTCGTAGGTTTGCCAATAAGTGAAATCTCAAAACACTGTTAGTTTTCTAAATTATTTTGTTTACTTTGATGCAACTTAACAGAGATGAAAAGGAGACCGGGGTAAACGATATAAGGTCATTTATTATGACTAATACAATTACAAGTAATAGATAGCAAATAAAAATAAGTAAAATAAAAATGATAATCTCTGGTGAGATGGGCAATAAGAAAGCGCTGGCCATTTGGAGGTACGAGAAAACGACGAAAAGGGGGATGCAGGTAGGAGGTGGGAAAAAATACACAAGTTTGACAACGTACGTCAATGTGGCCGTAACAAAGAAAGTGAACTGAAACACAAGATTACATAGCAAAGAGAATGCTTAAGGACACGTGACATTCATCAGCCTATGAGAGCCAGTGGAGAGCTGAGCTAACTTAGGGCACGTGATAACAATAGACCAATAAGAAGACTGGGAAAGCGAAGTAGTCCTAAACAATGGAATTAGTGGATTAGACGGAAGTGAGGGGGAAGGGGAGTAAGATGGGTTCATATGCTCACATAAATATATTTAACAAGTAAAATACCATTTGTGATCGTAATATGTCCCAAATAATATGTTGTGCATCACAAGCTTGTTACCTGAGATGAAAAGAAGACCGCGGTAGGCGATATAATGTCATTTATTATGATTAATACAATTACAAGTAATAGATAGTGAATAAAAGTAAGTAAAATAAAGAAATGGTAATCTCACAGGCTATAAAAAGCACTATAAGAGATGTTGTAAGACAGCTCATGCCCAACTGCAGGGTGGGGGCATATTGCCGTCATCTTTGTCTGGGCGACCGGCGTCCGCAGCTATATCTCCTAAACCCTCTGGCAGGATCTTGATGCGATTTGAAAGATGTGTTCCTATGAAGCTGATAACAGATGACCATGAATTTCGGATGGATCCGAGTACCAGTGTGCTCTTAGTAGCAATTTTAGTTTTTTATGTCTACCTCTGTATCTTCAAAGGTCCTCTACATATTTTCATGAATTTTGGCACATACCGTAGGTATCAATTAGTGAGATGATGCCATCTTCCTGTTTTCAGTGGGATTCTAGGTATTTTGCACCACCTTAGGCCACTTTTACTATTTTCAAATCTGTTTTTTGGCGTCCACCCATACTGTGGCACCTCCTACTAGGAACATTGCTTTGTTGCGCCCATTGTTGCATCTCCTAAACCCACTGCAGGATTTTATTAAATTTTTACAAGTGTATTCATGTGAACTTGACATAATGACAATGACTTTCAGACGGATGCAACGAACCCCAGTGCCCCCTAGTGGCAATTTCATTTTTTTCGTTTTCCTCTGTTTCTCTGACGTTGCTCGACGGATTTTTATGAAATTTGGTAAATAGCTTTCAATTAAAGAAACGGCAATACCTTTTGGTTTTGGATGAATTTGACATATTTTGTGCCATCTAGTGGCCATTTTTATGATACAATATATACCCCTAGAACCACACCATTTGCGGTGCATTCGTGGGCACACTTTAACGCTCCGTGTTGCTGTTGTTGAAAGTTTCATATGAATCTGAGCAGCAATGTCTGAGATATGATGTTCTGAATTTTCTGTAGCCAAATCAAAGCCTTACATAACCTTATTACTGGTCAATTTGAAAATATTTGTTTGCATGTCAAAAGAGCATTATAGTTTTTGGGAATAATTTTTAGCAAGATTGGTTTGAAGTCATTATTTATTCATGAAAGTTTTGATTGTAAAGAAGGAAAGAGTGTCTTTAAGAATGGTCTTTTTTAAATCTCACAAAAAGTAACAATTTTTACAAACACCTGGATTGTTAGTGTTTCATGAAGTAGTAGCATTCCTATGCCTTTCAATCCAGGGCATTATTGGACATTTGATCTACTGTCTGAACAATTCTCACATGTGGAGAAATCAGTGGCAGACAAATGATCTACCTTAGTTCCTAGTTGTCCACCGTCACTGCATTCAGAAGGTAAATCTGTCATCTTGCTTTGAGCAGGCTATGTTCAATGGCCTAATTGTTGCTCGGCCATGTGGATGGGCAGAATATTAGCATTTTATGGGTTTGTTCATGCTAAGTTTTCATAAGAGAGCTGACAGAAAGTAAATCTTTGAGAAGCTTTGCCTTTAGTGACTCGCATGTCCTCTGATCAGACATTATGTTGAATTCTTCTGAACACAGTATATTAATGTGTTTTCATTAAAGGAAAGATTAATTGTCAAGCCTTTATTTCATGCAAATATCTGACTGTAAAGAATGCTTTAATATCTGAAACAGTGTTGTCTAATATACAGGGCTCTGAATTTTCCTCTTGTCAGAGGATTTCCTCTTGTTTGATTTTCTATTTGATTTCCAGTTTCCTCTTTTTCCGTCTATTTCATCATTGTTTTGACTTTATTCACGTTTATTTCAATTAAATTTCACGACACAAAAATATTTCTATCACACAAGCCCTTTTATTTTGTGGAATGATAATCACCTGGTAAATTTTCCTCTCTTTTTTTTTTGTCATCGCTCATTCCAAGCCCTGAATATAGTTTCTGTCATTTTTCAATTGCATTACTTTGCGTAAGGGTGCCCTTATGAAGCCATCAACTCAGTTTCAGTAACTATGTGTACCTGGAGCTCCTAGCTTTACTTGATGGTATTTGTTCGTCATGCAATAAACCCATCAGTGATCACTGTCCACTTTCCTATCAATATTACGTCTCTACATGCTCAGTGATGCCGTTGAATAATGTATTTCCGGGACATAATTGTTGTCTTAAAGTATCCAGGCTGGGTCTTTTTATTATTTACGGAACAGCTTCTAAATTCCCCTGGGAGAGTTACGACCTTCTAAGTGTCATGAAATGTGGAGTAGCTTGTGTTAATTAAGAACCAGAGTGTGATACTGTTACGGTTTATATACCTTTCGATTGATACACCTTTTGGTAATTTCATGCTGAGCTTCATTAACAGGTGATGAATTTTTAAACGATGTAACGAGTTAACAGTTTGTGTCAAATGTCCGACTACGTAATTACTGACACAGATCTGTGTGCAGTGTTCAGATAGACCACCTGCACGTGTGACCTTCAGGCTGTTTGTGTTGACGTGTTCTGATTAAATGTTCATAATGAAGATGGTAGACAGGTGAAAGTTGTTGTGATAAAACAAATGCTTATTATTCTTCATAGTTATCTTGTTCCACTGTGGCGTTAGGATAAGCTAGTATGTTCATTCTCGAGGTGGATTTTCCAGCGGTACTGATGTTTCGTTCAGCCATTTTCGTCTGGCTGGTAACAATTCCTTTTTAGCAGAATTTTCTTACTATCTTTGAATTGGTTGTCTCTTGATAAAAAACATGGAATTACTGGTCATTACAGCTGAATTTGAAGATGATGCCAAGTGTTCCTTCTGCAAAACGGACTTCCTGTGAACGTTGAAAAGAGTTTCATGCATACTTTAGCCTGATCAAAGTGTGTCATCATTCTGTTGCAGCATAAGCTCAATGCATGCTTCAAAGTCTGGCCCTGGTCCACTGAATTTCAAATACACAGGTTCAGTATCCACCTTGGTGGATGTTGTATGAATAATTCACCCTTGCATGTTGTTTCTAAGGTTTTCGGGGAAAAAGCCAGCTCATTCTTAAGTCTTCTGGTGATATTTTATCTGGCATCAGGACTTAAGTAGACCAATTACCTACCGCAGATGAAAAAGTTACCAAAACCATTCATGTATGGGTATTGGGGATCCGAAACTAAAGCATGTTTTGGCTGATTTGTATCATTTTTGTGTGTGTGATAGTGAATCCAACTCATTTTGTTATCAGGAATTCAATTTCAAATGTCAATTTGAAAAATCACCAGTTTTACACAAGGACATATCAATTTATTTTAGCCAGTCTGGCTCCATTCTCAGCATAAGGCAAGTTACCTGGAGCTCCTTATCATTATATATGATACATTACAGTCACAGCATGAGAAAGTGTTAGCTGTACCCTGCTTATCTAGACAGGGTAATTTGTTTCTACTGAGATGAATATATTAAGGTAATTTTCCATTTATTTTTCTAAAAAAATAATTTCCTAAATGGTCATTTATTATAGGCTGATTGTGCTGAAGACATCCATTATCAAAGTAATAAATGTGACTTGTGCTTTTGCATGATTTTTATGAATTTAAAAAAGCAGTCATACCGAAAATGACCCCGAATTTCAGAGTAAAAAATTTTGCCAATTTTATTAAGCTAGGCTATTTGGTTTTTTAATGGATTAGTCAATAGAAAACAAACATTATTACAGAGCAAGTTGTGTTTACTATGTTTACGCAAAGCCATATAGCATCGGGGTGCACATCTGGTACTTGTGGTTTACATCCACTTGTACTGGTAGCCAAAGAGCCTAAGTGCTGTTAGTAATTTGTTTGTGTTCCATTTTTGGTATACATCTAATGTCATTAACACATGGAAATTTCATGTATTAACTACATCGCAGCATACGCATCTCATAACTGACCCACAGATTTCAGGCTGCGTGAACAAACTCAGACCCATACCAGTATTTTTCTAAAATGTATCCTACCAGTGTATGCGTGTTGTTTTACCTGACTGCATTGTGTTGTTTGTCTATGTTTATTTAAGTATGCTTATGGATTTTCTGTTAAAGTTGCTAGCATCTGGTGTCACTGCCTCCAATCTTTGGTTATGGAATTACCCCATTTCTGTTCAACTGGTATCCATTTTGCTTACATTAATTGCAATCTGTTTACAGTTTACATTTGTTTATTTCATCTTAAGAATAATACAGGAAGTGATGTAATTACTGCCTGCAAATCAAAAACATTGTATGCAGGGAAGCTTCACCAACTTTATTTGGTCATTTTCCATATGCCTTTTACTTATCTCGGTAAAATATGAATTGCAACTGGGATTATAGCAGTTACAGTGGCTGGTTGCGTGAAACATTCCCTAACGGGCTGGACAATGTTTCCTAAGTTTTCACCACATTTGTGGATCTGTTCTGGCACCGATTGTCCTTATTCCACTGTTTTATCTTTGTTACTGAATTTTATTGAAAATAAAAGGGACTTAGTAATGAAACATCCCTATTTATGGACTAAGTCTCCACTTATTTTCAATGACATAAGGAGTCAGTTTTCAGATTATATTAGAAAATGCCTTCAGTGAAAGAAGAACTCAAAATAAAGACGAATCCACAAAATTAATGTCATAAGACTAAGAGAGCAATTCAGAGGTGTCCCTATTTGGCACTATTGTCTCCAGCCGACCAATGTTGTTTACAGTAAAATCTCACCAATTTAGGACACAATAAAAAAATAATTGCAGGCGGTGAGGTACACGTTGTATCAGACATGCAACACCGTGCATGTGGGCCCATTGCATTGATCACCTGGAACCATTTTTATGCTTTATTAATGTATAGTTAAAACCAAGGAGCTAGAAACCTGACTCAAGGGTCTAGCAGTGTGGCCCAGTGGCAGGGACTCGAATCACCACCCTCAAGTAAAGAAAGCGGGCACCTGTCGCACTAGGCCACACTGCTTTCTCACAGAATAAGTAAGATAGGTGAAATTTTATTTTACCATTTTTATAAACTTGTAGTACCAAACTGATGCTTTGCCATAACCAAGCTCTGAACCATAGCTACCAACGGACAAATTTTGGAAAATTTGGGGGCATTCACAACAATGTCAGAGCCTTTTAACAATGAAAAAGTTGCAATTTTGGAAATTACTTTTGCACAAAATTAGAAAGGTTCTTTACCATAATGCAACAGGTGAGAATCCACTTTCTATTGAATAGTGAGTGTCAAAAACAAGTGCATTGGGGGGTTTAACTGGTCAATGGTTTTAGCAGGAGGAAATCTGATAACCTAGGTATTGCCTTTTTTATAACACTGTTTAATGCTCCTTGTAACACCGTCTTTGAAAACCGTTGTTTTCAGGTTCATGCTTTGGAGTAGAATCCTTTGTTTAGGTTCGTGCTTTGGAGTAGAATCCTTTGTTGTTTTTTTTAATGTGGTGAGTTAAGCATTTCTAATTACCCATTGTAAAGCCAGTGGAGTCAGTGGACTGAATGGAATTTATTGGTTGCTTCGTCAAAAAGATTTGCAACGGCTAATTTGATTTTTCTGGTTTCAAAAGTTTGTGATTTCAGCTTGACCTCATTCAGATGCTGCAGTGTGGCTCAGTGGTTTGTGCTTCGGACTCCCGTTTGGGAGATCCAGGTTCGAATCCAGGATTTACTGGCAGACAATCGAGCTTTGCACCAAAGTGTCTCCTACTCCTCTGAGCTTGGTTTTACCAGTGAATGTATGCATGGGAATGAAGGAGATCCTGATTTAATGTGAAAGCGATTTCTGGGACTGTGCTCACATTTTTATGCTGCGTGCGATTTTTCTTTGCCAGTGTTGGATCTACAAAATACAAGAAAGAAACTAAGAAAATTCTTGCTGACTGTTTGCCTGATCTGAACTGTAGATGTCAAAGTTACAATTAGTAATGTCTACATTATATGGGTCGAGGGAACCATGAAAAGAAAATATTTCTTGTACAAAACAACTTAAAAATTAGCGGGATTTGAACCCAAGGGTGGCCTCAAATAGCAAGTGGTTAAGTTCAAATCACATCGTTCCCATATCATTAAAAGCTAATGGGCCCCATTTCATGTACTTCATCAATAGATTTGTACAATTCCAGCTGTCATCAAGATGCCAGTTTATCAGGGAATCTGATCTAAGATCATTTTTGGAGGTATGCAATTACCCAAATTTAGGGATGCTTCACCACATTAAAAATAGCCGAAATTGATGCATTAGATTTTGGTTCTCTGGCACTCATGTTGATGAATGGTTTGGTAACTCTTCCAAGGATGATAGATAGTTGGCCAGTGGTAGCTGTGAGAAAGGAGCACAAAAGTGCTTAAAGTTGAATCGATTGATACCTGGACTAACCAGGATGTAGAAAACGTATTGTCTGGAAGTTTCAGGTTCAACATTTGTAGAAACTCAAAGTCCCAGCAAATTTGTGCCCCCTTTCCAAAGTTTTTCCTTGCAGACATTAGCCAGAAGAAATTTTTGGGATTGTTTCAGGCAATTTTCACCTGGGGTTACTGCAATTGTGATGCGATGGGTGTGTCCATTTAATTACATCTCCTTTGCTAGAAACATCATCGGTGGATCTGAGTTAGCAGTGTTAAATGTCGTCCAATATTTTGCATTGATCACTTGAGAATTATGAACTTGAAGCAAGTCAAATATCTGCAAACTGAAGAGTTAAACTTGGCAAAGTTTTTTACACCAGTAGAAAGCACACTGTGTAATTCCTAATACAATTTTGGAGAAGAGTGTATATAAATCTTAACAAGAACAAATTTCATTTGAATCTGACCGTGTCCAGCCACTTGTGAGAAATGATGTTCCAAACTTTGACATTTTACATGGTTACACATTACAATAAGTTGGGCAAAGTATGGTGATTCACCTGTTCATCGTATCACGTATGGTGGGAAAAGTGGACCTGAAATTATTTTGTCAATTTCTCAAAATGAGAGCACGGTTTGTAACTGTGCTGATTTCAAAAGACGATAATAAATATTTGTGGCTGTTGGTAAGACAGCAATGCCTCTGAGAGATAAAAAAGTGACATTTCTCAAAATTCTCTTGGTATGGTTTGTCATGTCCTCGAAAACTCCTCTTCTTAGGATTCCTGGGAATGAGCATATTGCTGTGAAGATCAGTTGAATCAAACTGTTAGTGGTTTTTGTAGAATTAATTGCAGAGAAAATGAATATTTTTGAAAAGCTTTGCCATGAGAATAATTACCTCCAAATAGTGTGTACAGAAGCATAATAGTTATAACAGCATGTCGCCATGGTAATGTTTCAGCTGATTTAAAACTGAACTACCTTTAGCAAAGTACTTACACTAATTTCTTTTCCTATTGATTGTTAATTCCAAGTTATTTTTGCAAGTGTTCTGCAAAATATGGGATTGGAAGTTTATTGATGAGGTAAACCCTGTTTTAGTGTGCCTTAACCATGATGACTCCGTGGTGTAGTGGTTAAGGTGCTGGACTAAAATTATCTGTAGTTTCAGAAGTTGTGGGTTAAAATCCTGCCTCGGACAAAAATATCACAACACGAGTGTACCACATATCCATGCTCGTTCTTCTAAGAACGTGGGAACACCTGACGATGGCCAGAGAATAGGCTGACCGAAACGTCGTGACAGTGTAAATAGACAAGAGGTTGGTGTAAATAGACCAAGAGATTTTAATAATAGTAGGTAATTTTACATGTATTTCACACAAAATAAATTAGGATTATCATTGGGCTGTGCTTGCAATGGTAGTCATGTACGAATTATGCGAGGCAAGAAATTCCCGCCATGTAGCCTCGAGTGAAATAAGTGAGGGAGAAAATATTATTTTTCCAAATAGTTTTAGGTGTACAAAATAAGGGGAATGTGCAAAATTAGAGGAGAATTACCATACCTGGCAAATCTTTATTTTCTATTTTCTAGCTAACACTTTCAACAGTTCACTTCAGTGGATGGGCCTATTCGCATAAAATTTTGCAACCTGATGTTATATTCTATATCCTGGAGATTTTTCTTTTTAATACCATTCCAATGTGCAATTTAGTGGAAGTTGTTCTCTTATTTTCAGCTAAAATTTGAATCAGATTTTTTTACATTGGGACACAATTTAGTCCTTACTCTGAATTCCACCAAATTTGCCTGGATTAGTACTTGGAAATTTTATTCATGATTTATGTATCAGGTTACTTTCTCAATTGATATTGCGTATGGGATCATATATGTAATATAAAACCAATCTGTTGACACTTGGGCACAGTCTCCAATCTTTTTACTCGAAATGGAACTCGAAATTAGGTTTGGCATTTTCTACTCTACTTTTGGGCGAACTCAAGATAAGTATCTATTATTCTATGCTCGAGTACACAATAACTTATGTAGATAATTTATTGCCCTTAGTTCACAGTTTGTAAACCCAATATTAAAGCAATAAGTTCGAGTTTGAACTCGAAATTTCGAGTTTTTACTCGAGTTTGTAGCACGAATATAAGGGCCTTCAAGGGCAAACTTGAACTAGAAACTGCTATGCATCAACTTATAATGTATTCGAGCACAGTCTCATAACCAATTATCTTAAGTTCGCACAATTGGAGCAGAGAAATTGCCAAAAATAGTTTCGAGTTCGTTTCGAGTACAAAGATTAGAAACCGGGCCTTGGGCAATATTGCAGTGTCTGGCTCTTTTCCCAGCGCCTGTAAATAGGAGCCACAAAAATACAAGTATTTTGGCAGCCAGCAGGAATCCCTGGGGACATGGTCATGTGTGGAGTTAATCCCATTCATTTTCTTTAGTGAAATATTACCAGGATTTCGAAATACATGGGAATGCAGCTTTTGTTGCAGATTTTTTATTTTCTTCCAACGTTGAAAAAATCGGCATTTTAATGCATTAATTAAAAATTTTCAGGCACTGAGAATTCATAAATATTTATGTTTTCATGGGATGAGAATAAGCAGTTAAAAAGTCAAAGTGATACATCAGTCAGAAGATATAAAAGTAAATTACCTTCATTGACCAACGATCAGTTCATTTTATCAATTTTCAGACCCCTAATGGAAATATTTGATTTGTTTCTTTGCCATGGTTGTTGACCAAAGTGCGTCAATGTTAATATTAGTTTCCTGCCATCTTACAATATCATTTTGATGTCATTACGGTACTTTGCTGTTGGTGAACCGTGTAACACATATTGATTATTTAGAGATACGTCTACTACCTGCTGTCTTCTACAATATACCTCAACTCTATTTTTTCTCTCATATTAGCTTTGTATTCCGATACGCTGTGTGAAGGCAAACCCTGGTTATTGGAGATTTTTGGCATGTCTTATCGGTAAATATTGATATTTAATTTTCACTAATTGTCTACATTTTGTGTCAACAGACCGTGTTGGTTCACCTTTTACTAAAATGATTGATACATTAGCATGGGTTAACTTTTGATGTATTCTAGACATGTTTGTTTTGAAGGAATAAGTGTTTTCACGTTATGTCAATTAAAGAAATTGTAAAAATAAGTATTTGTTTCCATGGGAAATTCATCATCAGATCAAATTGCATTATTTTTCACTTCAGAGAAGTTTATAGAGTATCGAATTTTAGTGCAACATTTGTCATGTTGATTACTTTATCTTAAAATTTTCATGAGTAATCTATTTGGCAATTGTCTTTTTCTGCATATCTGATTTTATATCAGTCATGTTGTAAATCAGAGGTCATTTCATTTTCATTCTGGCCTGATTGGCCTCCTGTTGCAATCAAGGTGTGCAGCACTTTCCATTGCTGTAGATATCAAACGAATACTGTGTTCACATGGGGAATTTTCATGTGAACTCAGATGTCACAGTTTATCAAAAGGCTTATCAGAGGTTCACACAGGCTTGGTATCAGCTATCTAACAAGTAATTACTGTAACATTACCTTGCAAAATACTAATTATCTGTCCAGTAGTGTGCAATCACCATGTACGAACACAATTGGAATCCAGCATATCTGTCGTCTTGATTTGGGGGCAGAAGAACTCTGATCAGATGTCTAGCGAGCATTCACATTTGAATGTTTTGGATGACCTTCAGCCGAACATCATTTCTAAGATCCAATGGTCCATTTACATAAAAATTTGACCTATGTTTACATTGGCACAACATTTTGGTTGGTCGTCTCCCCGTCCATCTTCAGGGTGTAATGCGCATATTGTAATCATCTCAGTCCTGTCCGCAGCTCCTAAACTTCTTGCAGAATCTTCATTTGTGAAATTTGACAGGTTTGATTGTTCCTAATGAACATGATGATGTATGATGACAACATTTGGACAAATTGTGCTATTGCTGTGCCATCTAGTGCCAGTTTTCTTGCATCAGCTTTTGTATCTGCGAAGTATGAAATTTGGAAGATGTGTGTGTGTGTACCAGGGATGAGAAGTCAGCCAACTCCGTCATGTTGTGGACCCCTAGTGGCTCTTAAATGTTTTGGTATCTGTTTTGTGATCATTATGAAATTTGAGAGTTTTTTTCCTATTGAAACCCTAAGTTCACAATTTTGCAATGACACTCATGATTAATCGAAAATGCAAACACTTGTGCTACAGAGATAACAAAGCAATTACACAACTAGGCTAGTGCAACAAGTGTTTTATTAGTTTCGTACCAAAAACAATATTTTGCCACTGATGGTTTCATTAAATCTCAGTGCAGGGTGCATCTGCTCAAGACTATTATTCCCTCAAAGATTCTGATAAATGTAAATAACCTGATATGTGGTTTGTCCCCTTTTCCAGAAAATCCAGTTTTTCCAGAAGTATTTTCATTTTCAGTATCTTCTTTCTGCTACTGTTGATCATACACTCTTGATATACCTATTTTGGTCAGCATCATTTAATTTAAGCCTGTGTTTTACAATTCTTTCATTCCTACAAATCTATTGTAAACTGGCTCTGTCAAAATGCCCTGAATTGTTGGATGTCACTTGGCTATACTTCAAAATCTAACTGCCACCTGGTGGTGGTTCAAAAAGTCACATTTCTTGTCTGATTTTCAAAATTCAAATACCTAATCATGTTTACTTTTCACGAACTATTCAAATGAGCTTTTTAAAAACTTTCAATCCGAAAATTTATAAATAGTATTGTCGCCCCCCAAAGTTTTTATGATTGGTCTGAGAGAAAACGATAACATTAGTGCGACGCGTAATTAACTACAACAAAATGGTGTCTTGATGGTCAATGCTGGCAGATTCAGAGGTACGCAAACCGGTTGAGCTTTTCAATCTTGAGTGATGGAGGTGTCAACACAGAATTCTTTTCATGAATCTCTGCTTGTTGTACAGTGTCTGGTGAGCGCTTTTCATCCTGTTAGCTAATTGGCATACTTTGAGTATTGATGGGGATAAAAGACTTCTGAGAGGCTTAACAAGGAACTCTATTGATATCTGGATTTGGAAACTCGGCTGTTGTCTGTCGTTGAAACTAAAAGATTTGTAACATTTTGCCTGACTTTCGTCTAAGTCGCTGCGAGAATCCTCTGATAATTGAAACAGCTATGAACAATTCCCAAACACATTGGTGTTCTGTTCAATATTGTTTGGTACCCGTGGGACATACATTCTTTTGTGGGTTCTAGGTGTGTGCATGTGTTCAAAACTACTGCTATCAGCTGTTTTTGTTTGCTGTTTTCCGTTACAGATATCAGATTTTGCTATTATAAATTAATGCGTTGATATGGCCAGTGACCAACATTAATGTGATGTAAGAGGACTATAATAATTCTTACCTGTGGAGCATGATATGATATAGACCTAGACTGATTAGAATGGTGAAAAACGAAATTAAATTGGGTGGGACATGCCTTTAATACCCCTAAAGATTGCAGTGAAATCTGAAATGGAGGACGTAGTCAATTGTGTCAGTTCTTTAAAACCCAGAAATCATCTGAGTATGTAACAGTAGCTGTTTTTACACGGGGAATAGTTGTCATGGGGAACGGCTGTCACGGGGAACAGTTGTCACGAGGAATAGTTGTCACGGGGAACAGTTGTCACGGGGAATAGTTGTCACGGGGAACAGTTGTCACAGGGAATAGTTGTCATGGGGAACAGTTGTCACGGGGAATAG